>JAZARR010000200.1:5487500-5641257 GCA_037389465.1 Baylisascaris procyonis
GAAATCTTTTTAATATACCATTCAATAATAAACCCACAGAATATGTGCTCTTCGTAAATACGAGTATAAATTTAACGGTTCTTTCCTTTTCTTTCTTGGATGAACGTATTCGGGATACCTGAATGTTTCTTTTGGATATTTCCGGCATAGAATATTTTTTTGTTGCGCAATAAATTTTACTTCGGTGGTATTGATTGTACTGTGGGATTTATAGTGACACTTTTTGTGCTAAATAAAATACAGCGGAAGTTTTCGACTTTGAAAGGAGTGATTTTTGATCGAATTTACCGATCAGGCGTATAAATGTGCTGACAAGGTTATTCAACAAGAAAACAGCACAAAAGTTCATTTTGAGTTTGCGAACCCTAATAAGCAAACTCAACCCAGTCAGAGACTAAATTCATATGGCCAATACAGCTCAACAGAAAACCTTTCAAAACCTTTCAATATAAATATATATATATATATATATATATATATATATTTTATTTATTTATATATATTTATTTATTTATTTATTTATTTATTTATTTGTTTGTTTATTTGTTTATTCATTTACTTATTTATACATTTATTCATTTATACTTATATTTAGATGCGCAATACACGAATTGCAATGTACGTTATGATATCATATTGCGCACTTCATATATGCAAATTATATTGCTATGTATACATATGGGAACCGAATGAAAAATTTTAAAGTTGCTCTGTCCTCTCTCCTCCACTGCTCGAATTCTTTTAATAAAACAGCATTACAAGCACATAAACTACCTTCTCATTTATTGTAATAAGAAAATGAATAGGAAATAAACAAACCAATGTTTTGTCCCGAACTTCTTCTCCTCTCCAGGAACTGAATAGCGCTTTCAGCCATCACTGTGGAATCTATCTACAGTTTTATATGCTGAAATGAATGAAGTGTAGAGTGTCGAACAAGCAGCCGAATACAATCATATGAAACGATGGGAGGAGCTAGTCAACACGTCATCGGTTAATGCATCCAGCCGATCTGTGTTGATGCTTCGGCTCGTTAGGCACTAGCCCGGATATCAAGTTATAACGGCTATTTTTGGTATGGTCTTCTTGCAGGCTGTAATGTCATCATTTGAAAAATATATATGACATGACAATAAGAATGAGGCAATGATACGAAAATTAATGGAGTGCGATAAAATATGACTGCCACATTGCCTTCGATATATAGCAATCCTCTTTGGAAGGGTGATCTTTCCAAATAGAAGCACTTTGAATAAAAGTACAAATGATATTGAGCCACTTCAAACTGCCAGTCGACATTCGACCGAATAGAACAGACAAATTCCTCTGGTTTAGAAGATACAATTACTCTAACAACAATGGAAACATTTTATGAGCATGCATACAGCTCAAATATCATTTAAAATTCATATATTCATGTATATATACATACATACATATATATATATATATATATATTTATTTATTTATTTATTTATTTATTTATTTATTTATTTATTTATTTGTTTATTTATTTGTTTACTCATTTATATTTATATTTATATTTATATTTATATTTATATTTATATTTCATATTTGTACCCATATTCATATGATCCTGCAACACAAATCTGGAAATCTGTCTATCTGTTTCTATCTGTCTACCTATATATATATATATATATATATATATATATATATATATATATATATATATATATATATATATATATATAAACTTGCAGCTTTCCCGCCGTACCATAATATCATCATGTTATTGACATGAACCAGCAGTATGAATTGGTCGAACTAAACACCTCCCTGGTTCACTTTTATCTCAAATATATGAAGCAACGCGGTGTTCACCGAGCATATTTCAACATCACTCATGTAACGTCACTCATCAGCCCTTTACTACTTCAGTATTTGGTATATTACCCTTCTATCCCTTCGTTCAGCATCGAACCTGAAGTGTTGAATGATCGGATATTTTATGCTCAACCTTGGCTTATGGCCCCATCTCGAGCACCGCATTGCAAGAAACGGAGGGAGAGGATTTCCGAAGATGTCACCGAGGATACCGGTCCCCAGCGTTTTGGAGTGATGGTGTCAAATTCAACTTTCACGCCTTTTCCCAACTTTAAATCCTGCACTTATGTTCCCATAAAGAAAAAATATTCTTCGGGCAGCATTAATTTAAACACTATTTACAGCAGACATAAAATCCGATTTCTCTAAATTCTTCAATTCCGATATAAGCATACTAGACAATCAAGATAACTTTAAATTCTAAAATCTCCCTAAATTTTCATCAGTTAATATACTATGATGGAAGTTTTCGGACGCGATTTATCAACAAGCATGCGACTCCATTTTGCCTACGGCATTATTCAAAGGGTATGATTGTTATAAAAACTAATAAATTCCAATGCGAGAATTTCATTGAGTGTGTAAAACGCCCACCCTATCCATTGATTAAATGCTCGACGATAGTTATATTATTTTAGTTAGTGCCGAATGTATGGCACTCTTATAGAATGCAAGCTGAACGAAACTTTATTCGACCATTTATATCGATCAAACTGGTTGTGGCATCCGGCAAATTCAATGAACTCGTTTTAACGAGCCTTACTGGTTCCCGTTTCATTGATCCATTGTTGACAATCGGCTGCTAGTCACTCATAGGAGCCATGAGTCAATGAAAACTTTGGTCATTCACCATTCATCGTCCACCGGTTGAGTGAACTGATTGCCGGAAAATCTACAAGTCCAGTCGGCTTGAATAAACAAATTTTATTGATGCCAAAGTTTAGCAATCGGCAAATATATCTTTAGCCAGCACTTGCGCAGGAATCGAATGCTGCCAAATGGACATAGCGGGTTGGCGAACAAAGTGGGCCAATTCCAGCAGGAAAAGGGCCAAGTGACACTGAGCTAACAGCCCTAAGTGAGGACCCTCAGTGCTTATCGGGTGCTGCTCAGTGAGCGAATACCATTAAATGTGATTATGCGCTGTCGTCGCGTTTATTTCTAAGCTAGAAACATTTACTCTCATCGAATTTTCGATTTATAAAAATGGAACGTTGAGGTATGGAATAGGAGAGAGGGGAGGAGAAAACGAGAGAGGGACAAGGAGAATGCGAAGAGATACAACAAAAATGCTGTCGTATTAGAACAATAATGTCTGACATGCTAAAAATAACAGAATTTTTTCTCGCTTCAAACGACTTAGCAGAAAATATATGAGAGCACAAAAAAAA
Source organism: Baylisascaris procyonis (assembly GCA_037389465.1). Classification (NCBI taxonomy): domain Eukaryota; kingdom Metazoa; phylum Nematoda; class Chromadorea; order Rhabditida; family Ascarididae; genus Baylisascaris; species Baylisascaris procyonis. The sequence goes on from JAZARR010000200.1 coordinate 5,490,740, forward strand.
GAACTACAAAGCCCGACTCATTTATTAAAGACATCTTTTCACTGATTGAGTTTTTTTCTGGAGATCGTTCAACTATTCGGCAGTGGAAAAGAATTTTTTGTGGATTTCCTTTCGTCTGTCCATCTTGTTACTTCGTTCCCTTCTTTCTCTCCCCTCTCCCCCCTATTCATCGGCCGTTTGAGCTAATTTGGTCAGTTCCAGTACTTCTTAATCAAATATATTTCATGTGACCAAATATTGTTAACATTCGCATAGATAGAGCAAAAATACATCATTAAACGAAAAAATTTCTCATAAAATGATAGACATAACCGCGAAGCCATGTTCATCTCACCTTTAATTGCTTCACTATTCAATACCAGCTAATTTTATTGTTATACTGTCAACAGTAAAATTTGTCGTGGAATATACAATGTAGATGAGAATTGGAAGACTGTAGAGGAAGTGAATAAGTGTAACTAAGAAATCAGCATGAGCAAGCACTTTTGCATTGTCTCTTATCGCATCAACCGTTTCATAAATTGCTAAGAAATAATAAAATATTTGCAATTGATCGATTCATATTTTCACTGAACCAATCGGTCGCATAAATACAAAAGAAATATTTTTTTTTCATGTGTTTCGCAACCATATCACTTCCTAAAGTGCCCTCCTAAACATAGAAATCTAGAAATTCTGTTCTGTGTCTATAATTGCTGTCGAATTCGATGAATTGCTCGTAATTTAATGTAAAAACAAAAATCGTATCCGAGAATCTTCCATAGAAACGGTTCAGCTAATTAGAATACGAATATGTAATTGCTTATTTTTTATCTGTAATAATTACCTTATTCTTTCATTTCTTATCTTTATCTTCATCCGCAATTTGTAGTTTATGAAACCGGTTGGTCTAATTAAATATATTTTGAAAGCGCATGTTTTAGCAACTTCTCTGATCCATTTTTTTTTCTTTTGTTGATGTGGTAAATCTCAAAAGAAATTATTTGAAATGAATAAGGAGATTAAAACTTAATTCCATCAAAATCTTCAATTGATTAAGAAATGTGGTTATCAAATTTTGAGTGCAAATCTTATTGATTATTTCATAGAATAGTCACTCATTGACTTTTAATTTTTAAAAATCAGAAATAATTTTTGAAAAGTCTTATAAATTCTTTAAAATTGCTTTAAAGTATTCTGTTTTAAACTACGAAAAAAAAAACTTCATAAGAACAACTGCCATGAATAGCATTGAGTAAAGTACATCGTACAAAATTGATGAAGTTATACGGGGTTCTATTCGAAAGATAACGATAGCCTTCGCTGTAGACAATTCAAAGCCATCTCTATTAACTAAAAGATGCTTTTTTTCAGCCTACTTTTTGCACATTGCATACACTTTGCATCTGTATGTTTTTTTGGTGTTTGAATTTCTGTTAGCCATTTCGAGAGCAACTAGAGCTGTTTGAAATGATTCGTCGATTTGCATGTCATCGTTAGCTAGCAACTGTTGATGGGATTTCGATTTTGCAAATCCCATCAGCACAACCATTTCGCAACGACTTTTAAACGTTTTTCTTATAGCTACGTAATTGCTCTTGACTCCGATAATGACTCCATCTATTACCAATCAATAAGATTCTAAAAATTGCAGATATCCATCAACATTAATTATTAGATGTCAAGAAAACAACAGTAAACGTATGGATTTTAAGTGGCAAAAAAAACTCAAAAGAAGATAAATGGTGATATGGAGTGGCAAAAAGAAGATAAATAATCAAAGCGATGATATGAGAATGAATGAAATTCACGAAATTATTAAGTGAGAAGATGAAATGATAAGGTTGTAAGAAAATGCAAAAGTTTTCAACAATAAGTTGAATGAAATAATTGAAAACGGCAAAACAAGTTAACGAAAATTGGAAGAATTCCAAATAAAAAAATGAACTCATAAAGAGCAGAAAAATTTCCTATGTACGAGAAAGCGATGATCTACTGATTCAAAGGTCTGCGTATGATTAATGATCGCTTAATGCTGCAGTGGATTATCGTTCGCTGAATCATTCAATACTTCCTACCGTAATCCTATAGGCTGGCACATATATGTGCTTTCACTTTCACTTGGCTGAGAAAACGCAAACGCATTGTGCACATTGAATATTGAAAGTCACTTAACTTTAAACGTCTCCTTGCGTTGCCGTGGCTAGTATAAAAACACACCACAAATCCATGGTCAAAGAAGAAAGACTGATCGATATATTCTTATAAATAATTGTCAACTACCAGAAAATGCATCAGCCGTGTGAAATTTAATATGTCCATTTCCGGAATGCAATCTTATAGACCCAAATATCTATTTGAACATCATAAAAAAAGATTAAATTCCGGTATGCATTCACTCAAAGATGTGATAAATAAATGCAAATTACGAGGCAAGGTGATCAATAAGTTATGAAATTAGTTTCCTCGTTTTTTTTCGTCCAGAAAAATAAACCAGATAGCTCTGAGGCGATCGACAAATGAAGACTCATTCATTTGTTCATTGACAATACCAGAATAATTTTGAATATTGTTTCTGAAATATTAAACTCAATGCTGTCCATTGCGCTGCCCGATATCGCCGGTAAATTCTCTCCTGTTAGAATGCGTAAGATCTATGGGTAATGCTGACGGTAATGACTAATCGCTCGACGCCACATTGCTGTATAAAGAAACATTGGCCGATCTAACGATCGGCATCACTCAATCACAAGATGTTATCATCCGGCTCTCGAAAAAAGATATTTTAGAGTGATCTGCAAAATAAAATCACATACTTTTCGAGTATTGCGCGATCCAGCTTTTATTGGAGATTCACGTCACAGTTAAAGACAAAATTCTTAAGTAATATTTCAGGACAGCCCCTTAAGATGAGCTTTTTTTTTCTCGAATCCTACAAGTGTATTTATTTTTTCCAGGCCTTATACTAAAGTCTTGTGAATGTGCTTGTAAGTCTCATTTTAAGCCTCAGCTTTATGTCACATTTTCTAAGTTTTTGTTGTCTTCGAATCTTCAGAGGGGCAATTTACATGAAGATGCATCCCATTCATAATCGACCAACTTTGGTTAATAACAAATATCGTTGAAATACAATTATCCATCCGACAACCACAATTAGCGTTTTGAATTTAGAAAATGTTGAAAATTTTTTGATGAGATTTTGTTATCATCATATTTAGGAGAAAGTTTTTTAGGAAAAGAAATTCGATGCCCTCATCGATGTTTCTGTCATAAAAAGTCACCCCTAAAAAAGCTTTTACATAAAAACTTTGTACTTTTGCGATGTGAGGACTAATTCTCATCAAATTCTGCTTTCTAATTTTGAATTCGTGTAGAAAATTTTCGCCCACAAAATTCTCAAATTAAGGAAGGATGAGGTGGCGTATGGGGGGGGGGGGGGAATGGGAGAGAATTTCTAAGAGTTATCATCGATAATGGAATGGATCCAGTGAGGTGAAAAAAATTTTTTCTGAATTTTTTTTTAAATTTTCAAAACGAATACGGGTGCTATTTTCAGAAGGACTTTCAATAAAGATTATGAATGACTATCATAAGGCGTTTGCCATTCAGCAGTAATATTTTTAAAAAATCGCAACGAATAATCAATGAATGTCATTTTCTTTTTTCACTTAAAGATGATTTTTCATGTAATGATTCTTTTCGCTATTTCTGTCAGCATTTGAGAACATTCCAAAGAAATTCAACAACTCAGCATAGCTTATTTATACTTTATTCGAAAAGAAAATCAATAAATTAGGCTGTACTCTATAAACTACATCTTTATACAAATCCTGGATTGTGTCTGTCTGTCGGTGTTGGTCTGTCTCGGTATCTGCCGAATGAATATTTGTCTACTGAATTAGCATTCAACAGGTTGAGCTATTTTTAATAGAGTTTATAGCCAAAATAATAGATTTAATCAAATTTCATCCAATAATTGCAGACTTCATCAACTGATCAGCAAACACAGATGTGGACTCAGTAAGAAAGAAAGTGTTCTAAAATAAGGTACTAATTATGCTAACGGTTACTGGTTGGCTGTGAGTATTGACAAGTTGCTATTAGCAGATTTATGGAACGAATAACCTGAAATCAGGCCAACATCGGAGAAGATACGAGTAATATTGAGTAAACTACCTAATTCTATAATATGCGATTTATTGGCTAAATAAAAAATGTTTTTTTTTAAACTTCTCATCAAGAAGAAGTCATCTATCATCATCACTATTTTTCTCTTGGTCAGCATTTGCACCCGCCAAATTAATACTTATTTTATTTATTTAAATTGCAGCAAAATCACACAGACGTTAAATTAGGGAAGGGAAGGGAGATGGGTGAAGGGATGAGGAGGCAAAACACAAAGAAGAGGCATTTTATTCAAAGCATTTCAAACCTGATTTTAAACTTTTCCGTCAGCTAGTAGTGGGGTAGTGACGACTCCTTTCCAGAAACAGCGATTCACAATATTGTGCAATGAACACATCGAACGTATCATTTTGCTTATCGATTCGTAATTCAATATTCAAAATAATGAGAAATTTTCAAAAATTTTCAAAAAAAATTTCAAAAAATCAATTTCGGATATGAGAAGTAACCTAATCATCCATAGGAAATCTTCACCTATAATTGCGCACATATAACAATGTTGAATGCATCAATTATGTAAACAAATTATGGCTGTCAAGTTCGCACACATATCACCGCAAAAATTTTGTTGAATTATGCATGACTTTTTAAGCGCCACACAAGTGGTCTGAAAAACACGTCAACGGTAATTTTGCGCTGAATTTTTTTTTTTTGAAAATTTGAAAATTAGTGCGAAACAATTTTAAATAGCCCAAAAAGCGAAACAATCTCACAAACTATCGTATTCGGTTGCCCATAGTAAAATTTCACATATTAAAATAATAATCGACATTCGATGAGAAAAGAAAATGGAAAGCTTTCGCGAATAGAAACAAATATAATTTAAACAACACAAGATGTGCTTCTTGTGTGGTTGAGAAAGTGATCACGTACACTCCCTACTAAAAAGATATATATATATATATATATATATATATATATATATATATATATATATATATATATATATATATATATATATATATATATATATATATATATATATATATATATATATATATATATATATATATATATGCGTGCATGCGTGCAAGCGTTCGTTAACGTCACCGAAATATGAAAAAATTGAGGAATGGTAAGCGATAATAAGTGCAACGATTTATCGAAGAATATTATGAGCAATGAAACCCCACAAGCGACTATGGCAATGAGTTTCATGACTACCGAAATGAGATGAACGAATGCAATAACGAGTATTTATGAACAAATAAAACTAATATTCACTTAAATTGCGCACGGAAACGCCGAGAAGTGTAGATTTCTTACTATTGTCACCATCATTTTCAAAGAATATTACGAATAAATTCAGTTTTGCAGAAATTCGCTTGATACAAACATTTCATCATATTCCAATGTCAGCTTCCTTTTTTCCAACGGATAGGGAGAGGAAGTAATTGAGGAATTTCCTTAACAAGCATTTTTACTAATCCCGAATTGAGGGGAAATTACATGTTTCCAATACAAACGACATGCAAACGCTCATTACGAAAGTGAAATTAAGAATTAAAAAAGCAATCTTTTTTTTTTCATTTAGTGCTAAAAGAAAGTCATATCATTTCCGAATTAAAAAAAAACGCTACAGACTTATACATCGAGAAACTCCTAAAATATTTTCATCGCTTTCTTCCGTTACTCTTTCTTTCGCACCGTTTACTGACTATCCTTTTTAGCAGTAATTTAAAAAGTAATAAATCCGTAAAAATAGACGTTTGTTGATGAGCAGTACTTTGAAGCAATTTGTGGCCACAGGAAGTGTTAAGCTCAACAAAAAAGTGCGTTTCAATCCATACCTTTTATGGAATGTATTGTTTGTTAGAAGCAATAGACAAATAAAAGAGGCTTTTTTTTTATATGACTGGTGGCTATGAATGGAAGAGTGATTCGAAAGTCCATCATTAAATTTGATCAAGACGTCATCCCATTTCGAGAAAATAGTGACACTTTGAAAAAAAAAAGCAGATTGCCTTTGAAAAAAAAAAACGAATCCATTTCAGAAAAAGTGTCGATTAAGGGAAAAAAGCGTCGATTTGAGTAGGATTTTTCAAATTTATTAGAGCATTACGCATAAATTCAATAACAATCTACTAATGGGGAAGGGAGAAATTTAATAGTCTCCAATCAAAAATAATTTTTAAACAATCATTAAACGATATAAAAGTTAAATAAAATATAAATGATTTTCGCTATCAAGGAGTGAAAAAAATATTCGAAATAACCAAAAATACGTTGCTTCTTTTTTTCAATAGTTTTCGCAACATTTGAGTAGGGCATTGAATGTATTTGCGCAAAAGACCACACAAAAAAACCATTTAAAAAAATCAATTGCAAGTGAGCAAAAAAAAAGAAAGAAAAAAACTATTCCCTCAAAACAGAGAATGTTTGATGGCTATTCGTTTGCTATTCTTAGCGTCTTCTTTGATTTCTGGTGCTTGCTTAATGGAGCATACGCTTCGTATACAAGCAAACAATGTGAAGCTTAAATGAGGGCTTCAATCTAATCCTCAGATATTGATAACTGATTACGAATTAATTGGGGTAGAAGGAAGGAAAAGGATATTTGTATTTTACAGCACAAATCTAAAGGAGGAGGAAATTGAAATTACTGTCTTCTTTTAAAACTATTTAAATGATCGTTTAATTTTCTTCATATTTTAATGCCAGCTGAAGCTAACAATTGTAATCGATATGTAAATCATTACTTGCAGATTTCTATAGTAACCATATTGATTTGTTCTAAAATGCTTTACTTTCAACTAAAATAATATGTAATTTGCTTCACTAAAATATGTAACAAAATTTGATTGAATTATCGATGAATAAATGATCGATGTTGTACGCTATTTCGATATACTGTCAACAAAACTTTGAATTAATTGTTTGAAAGATTTTTTTCGAGTTTTTTTTAAATTTTTTTTAATGGGCCTTAACATCAATCTCCTACGGTTTAGTGCAAAGGTGAATACAGAACTTAATTTCAAATATCTCACAGTCCTATCACAAAGTAGACATACTTTATTTCTATATACATATCAAAGCGAAGAGGAAGATGGGAGTGGGAGTGGACGAGGATGGAGAGTGTTTTGCTTCAGACTTTTTAAGACAAATAAGTTCCCTCTTTTCTAAGTTGTAAACTTTTATGAACGGAATAGATTCAATGCAGTGCTACAAAGGTCATCTCCATTTTAGAATATCATTCGCAAATTTCAACTCTTACTTCTTTGGCAAATAGACAAGGAGGAATCGGATAGCCAACAAGTCTGCCACCTCTGAGACAGCTAACATATAAAAAACAAGTCACTCCATCCCTCTCTCCCCACCGAACAGTGGGGGAGAGATAGGAGTGGTTAGGTGAGATGTGGAAGAAAATTGGCTATTTGGCATTCGCTTTGCAGAGCATGATGCGTTCCTCATGAAGCACAAATAACTTATTAGACGTAATGTGTTATTTCTAAATATTGCATTTGCATATCTTACGAAAGATTATTTCAAATGTCATCTATAAGATTGAAGCAAATATGGTCACATAAGTAGTAGACCGCTAAGTAGCCAAAAGTTAGAATTGAGGAAAATACCTACATTTATTAAAGCAAAGAGAGTGTTTATTCCTAAAGAGGAACTTCATCTCATATTGAAACAAAGAGAGAAAAGGTGAAAACGCTAGCACTGATACATAATCCCTTAATATAGATGCCTTCATCCTTCATCCAAAGCCTTCATCCATAATTCAGTGAATGCCTAAAAAATCGGCGTACAAATAGAACTTTGAAAGGAATCTTCTGAAGTGCACGGATTAATCTGGAAATTGTTTAATACTCGACAGTATTTTGATAACATCTTTTTAAATTTTTTCCAATTTTTCACATATCGAAAATTTTGTTCTGCGATTTGCCGTCATCTATGGCACAAATCAGTGCACAGCTCAAATCTATGAATGCAATATGAACGCTTGCAAATAGAAACATAGGGTTTTATTCAACAACAATTACAAAAGAAACAGTAAACCGTCGATGCTATTCCACATCGTCAATAGAACTTCTATGCATAGTGTTAAGCCGAGAAAAAGACGATGTTTTCAGAAGTTCCTCTCGTTCCATATCGTCAATAAAGCGTTTATGCAGCGTCCAAAGCCTAGAAAAAGACAACTATTCTAATAAGTCACTTAAATTTAGCACTGCAAAATTGTTGCGACGAATTAACTAGACATTGCAGAAGTGACATATTTAAGCGGTAAGTGGCAACGACGATTTTTATGAGTAAATAGAAAATAGGCATTAAAAGAAATGCGCATTTAGAATGCGACAGTAGAATCCTATAGTGGCATTTCTCATATAACGATGCAATTGCATTCATCAATTGTGATATGGACAAATTTCTAGCTCTCTTTGCAGCATTTTTGGCACGAAACAACCTTTCCAATTGAAACACCTGTAATGAAAACAAACATATATATATATATATATATTTGTTTTCAGTACAGGATAAATCAGGCTACAATGAAGTAAAGAAGTGCTGACAAAAGCGTTCAACAGAAAAGTTGGTGAATGCAAAACCGGCCACAAACAACTTAGTGGATTCCGAAGACGGTAAGCAAAACAGCGATGATGCCCCTTGCTGTGCAAAACAAATAGCATCAATTCTTTCATAGGCCGATACATTTTGAGAATTGCAACATCTACTGCATTTTGGCAATATTGGAATTTCAAGAAGCAGTATAAACCGTTCATCGGTGAACCGCGAATTTAGACTGAAATTATGAGCAAAACGCTCAAAATTGAGAAGCAACAAACTTGTATGAAATTGTTGAATGAAGTAATAGTATCTAAAGGTAGCTCCAGCCGGCGCTGGATGAATCCCACATCAATATCCCATCGATATCTACTTGCATGCTCATTTCAAATGAAATGTTTCAACTGTTCACACAATGTTAACATCACATTAGTGCCGCATATGGCGAGAATAAGTTGACTAGAATATCGAAATGAATCTGCTCGATGTTCTTAATCCAGAATCATCCAGTGCTTGTTCGAATCCTTCTCAAGCACTCGTCACATCACTTTTGCGTCATCTTAACAACAAAATCTTGGTGCATTCTTTTATTTAACTTATGAAGAATAAAAACTCACTTCTTTGACAAATTGTGGAAGAGTAAATGCGGCGCGATGCACTGCCGAATTATAATAACGAAGATTCATCTTTTTAACATCGGCATCCGAGATCTCTCTTGCTGGCACAGATAAATCACGTTTCTAAACTGAAGTGAATTATAACAGCCATAATCGATGATAAATAGAGAAAGCGGTTAGCAGGCATTGCAGTTCTGGGTGGATAAGCATGAAAAATTGGGAAGCGAAATGGTACTAGCCACCAAAACATAATCATAAGCGAAAAATTTCCTCGCACCCGAAAATGTTTAAATCGCAAGCGAAATGAGTATTTCCATATTTGCAGGAGCGAAAAAAGAATGTAATCAATCGCATTCATATGTCAAGACGTTGGGAAAGTGCTTAATCGGAAATTACAAAATGTTGCTATTCACCAATTCGCTTGCAGCAAAGATTGAAGGTCGCATACCATATTTTACGTGATATATGAACAAAATACTTTCGCATGATGAATTTTTCATATGGTTGAGTGTGACTAATTTCATTTCGACAATAGATGAAGCAGCTTATAGGTAGCATCACAAATGCTCAGGAAAAGATAGTTCAGCATAAGTGGTCGGGAATGTTGTATGAATAAAACACTGCCACAATTCTGATAAGCTGCAAAAGACAGCTACTCTTTTTAGTGACATAAAGGATGCGGGATATTTATTGGCTTTCCATAATCCCCATACCAGTTTGTCCGGATGTAGACGCTAAGAAATCTCAAACACCTTTCAAGAAACCTTCAATAATGCCACGTGGAAGAAATGAAATTGAGAGATGGGTGGAAGAATTGGGACGAGAAATACTAAAACACGCTTGTAATGTCAAATGAAATCTCAAAATATGATCCGTAACAGATCTCCTTCCCATAACAATCAACCAACGATCAAATTTTCACGTTCTGGTAAAAATGTTGACTGCAAGTTATAATATTTTTTCCTAAGCCATACTTTCTAAACATATGGCCCCAACATTTCAACCCTTAAGGCATAAATTTGCATCTTGTTGTTTGTCTCCCAAAATGTCCTCTTTGCCCATCCCCAAAATTTCTTATATCCTCCAAAAAGGCTCCTCATGCCTCTCAAAATGTTCATCCCTTCATGAGATGCCTCTATATCTCCCGTGCTTCATTCCCCTAATTCTTTACAAATCCCGCAGCAACTCCCTTCCCAGACTTTACAGTAGGCTCATCCCTCCTGCTCCTATTCTCCCAGAATAAACTATACCATCTTCAATGCAATCCATCATTTACTTTCGTTCTTACTTACCTATCAGCAAAGCGAGCATTACACAATGCCTCATGCACGGCTATACAACCATCACCAACGATTCATGATCAGGCATTCAGAACAGAAAACACTGGCATGCTTGCAATCCATCACATGTGTCTCTCCCCTTCCTTTTCTATTCAAAAGTTGCGACTCAAATATGGCAAGAGAATGGGACCCATGAAGTGTCCTCAAGGCCACTTTTTCCCTCCCCTCCAACCTTTCATATGGACTGTAAAATAGTCCCTGATGCAGAACGCTCACTCAGATTTCGTTTATAAAGATATATTCTGAAGATGCGACAAGAATAACGTTAAAAATTCCTTCAATCGATTATTCGATTTTAGTGCTCTCGAAAGATATGTACATAAGTTACACATGGTCAACTAAGGGTTAGGGCTTAGGCTTATCCTCATGTCCATCGCTCAGAATTGGTTGTAAGCAGGCTGCAGCCAGACTTCTTGGCTCCGTCCTACCCAGCCACGCCACACAGAACCCTCATCAAGACGAGAACGAAAATTATCACAAAAATTTCGGAAAAAAAGATTCACGTGGATAGGCAGAAGGGCAAAATGGCGGATGCGAAATAAAATAAGATTTTCTATCGCATAATGAATGGGATTAGTAGACTGAAAGAAGAAGAAGCAAGTGGGTAAAAGGACCTCAGTGCAGGCTATAAGGTATCCCATGCAGCCGGAAGGATAGGTCGGCACAAACGAATTCGCATACTCAGCCGACCCAAATATGGTACGCGTGAAATGCAACATATGTTTGATGAGATTCAAATGAAGCCATATGCTCTCACCTGCAAGCGAAATATTTTGATATCATTCCGCCGCAATTTATCTCTAACTATTATGCGATTTTATAATAAAAGTACCCCTTCGCATTGAATAGTACAGCCGGATTTCCGATACTGCAAAAATTCGACTCCACTTATTTGATCACAAATCAATCTTTTACTTCCACAAATTTTAACCCTCTTACGAGACTTCCGTTACAAGAGATATGATTATATTCTTAAGGTATTAAATCAGTGATATTCCCTCTATCCATACGTTCTATAAAATCGTCGATCAATGAACAATGATTTGTTTGCCTCTCAAGTGACTATTAATCCATCAATTACTATATTTCGTCATAAAAATTTACAAACAGTCAAACGCTGTATGCTATCGTAAGCAACATTTCCCTGAATTTCATTCATTTCAACTATACTGTAAAGAAGATGACTGATGATTGCACCCTACATAACTACATAAGCGAAACAAATATCTTTATATTGTCAGTGCTTGGAAACATGCAACAACTCAGATGGGGCTTGAAAAAGCGTTGAATTTCTAACGATGAAAGTTTGAATCAGATATAGGCAAAGACCCTTTCAAACTCATCTAGCTGGAACGGAAATCAATCAGCCACTTTCAAATCGACCCTTTCAAGCCGCCACAACCATATGCAAAACATGCACTAGAAAGAACCGAATTTTTCCGAAATTTCAATGAAATTCACTCAATTACATAAGGTTTCATTAAAATGAGTTACAGGTATTGGCCAACTCCTATTGCATGTAGTCGACTTCAGTTCTTCCGCACAAGTAAATGCCAATTTCAGTATGCTTCCGGATTGATTTTATAAGTAATGAACATAAATTCAAAAAAAATTTTTTTATAAATTGTTTGCAAGGCAATGAACCGCACTCAGCAATACCATTAAATTACTATAAAATATAAATTACTATAAAATATACCAGCAAATCAGTACTACGAATGTGAAAATATATATGTTCTACGCACAACAGCCTCACGTAGATATCTCCATCTTCACTACAAGGACATGTAAACATCACATAAACCTGCATGCGCCACTAAATAGCACATAAGTGAGCGGTGAAAAAATGGGCAGTTTCAAAACAAGGAACAAAAGTGAATAGGAAAAAAGCCTTGATTCAGGAATATAGCTGGAAACGTCAAAAAAAAGGTAGCCAGCATTACAACACAGCAAGAAATGCATTAGTCGCCTTAAACTGATTGAAATAACTACTGAGATGACGAAGCCACACATCTCAGTTTCGATAAATTTCAGAATTTGGTAGTTTTCATATATTTAGCGTCAATCGATTAAGGAAAATGCATTCTTCCTGATCTTTCTTAACGCGATCAGAAGATCTTCCTTACCAAAACGGGAAAAATGTTCACGGCGATCAGCAAATGAATAAGAAAAAAATTCACTAATTTCAAAGCATTTATACAAGTTAATGCCCGAAATTGTATATTTCAATTCCCAGACAATTCCCAGATATATTTCAATTCCCAGATCTCAAAAACTCATGATGTCAAAATTAAACATTTTAACCTATCTGCGCTCGCAAAATATGTCCCGAAAACCCAAAATGTATCAATGCACGCGTGCTCCATTCCTACTTAAACGCACAATTCTTCTAGTTCTTCCTTTTTGATGACGTCACCAGAACAGAGTTTAGGTTCTGACTTTTTTGCTTTTTCAGTTGCTACCGAAAATCGGATTACAAGGAGACTTTCGGTGGTCAATCGAGCGACTTTTCTAAAGTTCAACCGAATGCAACCCAAATACGACTTTTACCGTATGCCTTCTGTCGATAACCTTTGAACGCATCCGATCTCGACTTCATTTCGGCTGTTACCAAATGGTTTTGGCCGGTTATTGATTATCATCTTCCCACCAGAATATGATTTCTAACCCCCAAAAGACATCCTAGTTCTTAAAAACTTCAGGAATTTGGTCACTTCCATGTTGAAAGGATATGGAAAGGAATTGGTGAATGAGCGACTCAAATATTGTACGGATGATACAAGCATGAACTGGGAAATAATGAACAGGCTAATGGATCGAAATCAAAGGCATCCGATCGTTCGAAATTGCAGCAAAAGAACTGAACGGTAGCATTGAATGGGTAATTGTGCGTCGATTATTTTCGTTGATTTGAGCAGATTTCTATTTTGAGGTGACAGCTGTCGGGAATGAAGATTTTTGGGATTCAACAGGCATGATGGATGAACGACCTGGTAGAAGTAATGACGACAGCTATCACGATGAGAGGAAGGGATCTTTCAGAACGACGGGAGAGATGCAATACACGCTAAATTTGCCTCAAAAGCAAAAAAAGGGGTGTGCCTCTTGCTCTAATTAAAGAAGATGCATAAAGGAAGAGCAAAATATGGGGTCGTTCCAAAGCTCATAACGCGTGTGAATGTTCATTCCATGAGGAAAATGTGGCACGTTATAGCGCGGCCCATGAAAAGAGATTGAAGGTCAGAATATCATGCAAGGATTCAACTGCTGACAATTTAAACCGTTTCAAAGCAGTTCACGCGTAAGACGTCAATTTCAACAGAGACAGCAATATGCGACAAGCAAGAAGTTTGTAGAGTTTATGCAATATAATATAAGGGAGATCGTGTAGTCCAACAGGTATGTCATGTTGTTTGGCTGTTAGCTACCTTGGCGTAATGCTGATAATTCATTGACCAGCTGCCTCAGTTTACCCGAAGCTGTCGATTACCCAAATTATTCAAATTCGACTACCATTTCCCTTCATCTTAAAATACCTGCGCCGTCCACTGAACCGGCTATAGTTAAATGTCTGCCAACTGTAGAAAAGTACGAAAAATTTTCGAAACATTAAACAACACTTCTCCGACATGAAGCCAAAGATTCTCGCTTTTATTCCCTCAGGCTGTCAAAACATACGAAATTTTCCCTCAATCCTACGCTTGCTTTAAATATTTCACGCACATGCAGCTTCTAAAGCGGCTCATCGTTTTCCATGTCATTTTTATGCTCGTACTCAATTTATTTCTTAATATCTCATTCAGCTACAGTTGCGATGACATTGCTTACTTTATTTCGAATGCATCCACGCGAATAGTTCTCAATTAGTTATCAATCCATTTTTGAAATTTTCATAGAGAAATTCCGAAATTTCGGATTGTTTTCATTGACCGAAAAACACTAATCATTTTGTTTTTTCATCGTAGTTGAAATTTGGTTTCCATAGAATTCCTTGGATTGATTACCGAGCCATTATTGCAAAAGGTATTCGACTGCAATTGGAGTTCGACTTTTTCAGCAATCCCATCCATTATTTAAATGCCGATATTTCAAAATGCATTCGATTTCAGCCGACTTTCTATCGCCAACCGATGCATTCATTCGGTTGATTGCTGATTAACAAACATCCCCACCGATTACTATCAATAGAATTGGAAGGCAGCAATTAAAGGAAGCATTTGAAAGCATGCAACGTGTCATCATTTGCAAATAAACCAACACTGAACACAACGACGGTCAGAACAAACCTCGTCTTTGTTACAAACGAAATATCCCATGAGGCCAGTAGTGTAAGTTGGTACCGAGCTAACCGCATATGCCCAACTTGCAAACAGTTGTCCACAAATTATCGACAGCTTGCGTAAAAGTACACTATCGAGCCAAGGACATTCGCCTGATAAATATCTCGCTAATTTTTTTTCTTTTTTTTAATTGAAGTGCTCATTTAAGAAAGCCAATAGTTAAAATCGTTATTGCATTTAGCTTCGTGAGCATCACCATAATAACCAAAAATTTCATTATGTAATTAATTACCGCTGATTGATTATACGATGAAAATACCCACGACACTTGACAGCGCTGCCAAAGTGCCAAAACATTAGAAAAAAAAGAAAAAATCGAACGAGCGCTTTTTTAGGATATTACATATAAAATTTTCCAAGAAAATCTCAAAAATCCCGATGCAAAATAAAAATTTTCCGAAAGAAGTCTGTGATGGAGGTGGAAATGAAGATGAACATGAACATTCTGCAATGGACTTCTCAATTACGTCATAAATTAGCCTATAAGGTTCGTCAAATCCAACTACCATATGCGCAGATATATAGAAATTTATATAGATGAATAGGAATAGGATGTTTAGTGGATTTTTTCATGAAGCACATATAATGCAACAACTCGGTTCTTATTGAACGCGTTTAATTTTCAATTCACCTAGTCTATGTTTCAATTAAGTTATATCCCCTTCAAAAATATTATTATTTCGATTTTATAGTTTTACAATTCTATGGGTATTAAACGTTATCAACGAATGAGTTAGTGCAGCTTTTCTCAGCAAAGCATCCATCAATAATGCCTCTGGATCTGGACTTCTTGAGCAATCAAATTGCATAATTATTAACGATGCAATCATCCGATCACAAGCTATTTTACAAGCAAAGATGAGTTTGAGAGGTAACCGATCTTTGGAATTACCTATCACTAATAATTCCGTTATATTAAGTGCTATAACATAATACCTAACACCGCAGCCATAAGAAACGAAGAGAAGAGAAGAACTGCTAATCACACGTTAAATCAACTACAATAAGAAGCACGGAAATTATTCACCTTGTGAGGCGAGTACACCTCCATGTCTTAAAGAGTCCTTAATTAGCTCATAGTAACTCTTCCCGAATAAACTCTCTGCTGGTCCGATGGGGTCTGAAGAGTCCGTAATAATCACATCAAACTCATTCTTATGCTCCTGAAATTTGATGAATTAGAAAGAAATTTGCTTATTAGGAATATAAACTTAATGAGGAATGGTTTGTTTATGTAAAGCAACTTTTTCTGTAAAAGAAGCACAATAAATATTTCATTTTAATAGATCATAAGAATTCTACAACATTCCAAATATCAACTTTTTAGCCTTTAACCATATGAGACAGCAATAGAGACGAAACCGTGAATAACACTTTCCTGAAATTCTAAAAAAAAATTTTTGTCACAGACCTGAAATAGTGCCAGTGGAAAATCGAACGATAAATAATCCAATGAAATAAAAAAATTTACCCAGTCACTTACCTTAAGAAATTCGAATCCATCACCGATAAAGAGTTTCAACTTGGGATTATTAAAAGCGATCGACATATGCAAAAGATATTTCTTCGACGCTTCAATAACCATTTCATCGATTTCACACATTGATACTGATTCCACACAGTCATGTTTTAGTACTTCTCGAAGAATACCTCCATCACCACCTCCAATTATTAATACCTGCAAATATATATAAATATAAATATAAATATATACATATATCATTGTTATGTAAAATAAAAGTATACACTTAATGTCAACTTCCTCATAAAAGGCATGCGAGGTTTCTAATAATAAATAAAGCATACGATACAATCAACACTTTGTGCCTCGAAATAAAGCGTAAGTATCGTAAGTTTCGAAGAACTACTAAAAGTTCTTCCACTTCTTCTATGACTTGTCAGCATCTGATAGGTGTGAAGTGAACCTAAGCCCTAACCTTCACGTAACCTCATAACTCCTTTTTCCTAAGCGAAGATGGAAGCAATAAGAAGAGACAACCATCTGTATTGAATGTTTTGGTGATTGAAGCAGAATAAATAAGTACCATCGAAGACTAATTCTATAGTTTATGTAAGATATGGGTTAGTATAAGCGATCCATTTCGATTGACGTAATCGGCCACGTTTTTTGAAGGGATAAAGAAAGAAGAAGGGGTAAAGTGAAGCAATAACGCAGATAACATCGATTCTGCTAATACATTCACTCCCCTTCTATTAAATAATTAACTATGCTAAGAATAATATGAAGAATATTCCATTCAAGTTTTGAACATTTAAACAAAAGTTCCGAAAAGCTAAAAAACAAATGGGCAATAAATTAAAATACTGGGGAGTGATACTTACTTTTTTAGGGTTCGGATGTGCGAACATCGGCAGATGAGCAAGCATCTCTTGATATGCAAATTCATCTCTCTCAGTGCACTGTATGATTCCATCGAGTACGAGAACATTGCCATATGATCGACTGCAAAATCACTAAGCACTCCATTTGTTTCTTTCTGCTGCCAATTCTCTCAGATATAGAAACTTCATAAGATTTGCAGAAATGAATTACATGACCTTATATGATTCAGTACGATATCGATATCTGAACAGCTTATCCATCTAATGCAACAATATCCTCTCGCTTCAAATAATTGATTTACGAATGCATCTTCTGGAAATGTTACTCAGGAAATAACTCAGTTTGGATCATACACATATAAGATATGACCTTATTTAAACCACCCTTAGCCTTCCTCTTATAGTGAGTTTTTCGACTGTAGTTATGTCCCAATCTTGCATCAACGGTTAGACTTTAGATGCGATAAATGTAAGCTTGCGGGTGGCGGAAAATCCTCGAATAGAAGTGGGAATGGGTTGAACAGCGGGAAAATGCAACAATTAAATATATTTTTAAATAAGATGTAACCTCTCGAAAACGAGGATATCCTGATATTTGCTTTTTTCATGGAACAGTATTTTGTTGACTTGCAATGAAAAGGCCTGACCCGACCATGCACCACCCATTGAGACACCATCCGACTTCAGTTGCTTCTCATCACCACTTTCTATAAAAGTTGCGTTTTTGAAAATAATTTCTCTTGAGAAAACCTTCGAATTTGAAAGAAATATTCCACTTGGCACAGATTTTAACATTGTATCAACGATTTACCCTCTGCACAACATGAGAAAAACAAATCAAAAGGCGAAATTTTTCAGAAGATAGCCTAGAAAGTCACAAAAAACCAAAACAGTCGTACTAAATTTGAAGAAAATTTGTCAAATCTAGAAAGAAGTAGAGGAAGGGAACAAAAATGCATCATCGTTCTAGAGGACATGGCACAATGTGCGGCTCTTGTATTCGTTCCATCGAACCAGCCAATTTTCATGATTCATTAAGAGATTATAAAATATATGCAATATTGCATCTCGTTTTTAATTAAGCTGCTCGCTGGAGAAAACCTGCAAATGTCAATCGATGCAATTTTTTGGAAAATTATCTATGAATTTTTTTGAGGTTTGCGGTTCACTCGAACTTTCATAGCTCGAACTCGAGCTGAAAACACTAGACTTACAGATAGACACAGGCTTGCAGAGGTACAGCTATGGCGATGGCATACCGCATTTTTCAACTGTGAACTTGTAATATTAAACAAGCCGTTCTTATTAAGAAATCCTTATTTTTAACAAGCAAAACAATGGGTCATCAAAATATAAAACTAATGAGAAAAGAAGAGAAGAACACGATGACGATCGCATGCTGGATGGCGGTCGCGATTATCATGCTTCATGGCTACCGAAACCGATGTTAATTAAACATAAACTCATAGACTAAATTGTTTTAGGTGATTATTGAAGGAAAAACATTGCACATTGGGATGATGAATGAAGTTCGTTCCCCCTCGTCAGTAAGTAAAAGGAAATTTGTTCCTCCCCGCCATTGATACATTGAAACACTAGATATTTCTAATCAACAGCATCTGATGGTGGATTGAGCTATGAAAGGAAGAAGAATTCTAAACTTTACTGCATATAAATATCACCTCATAGCTTCTCCACTAGCTATCTATGCGAAAAGCACCTTCACATCAGTTGTGCCATCCACATCACAAATATGAAATGCTACCTGATTGTTTCAATTTTTGAAGATCATCCGGTGAGAATTCGGTGAACCATCCTTTTTGTAAACCGTCCATTTCGCTAATAGTACTACACGGTTAGAAGGATGTCACAATCTTTATGCCCTTTTAAACGTCCACTACCTTATCATTACAATTACCCTGCAAAAATACATACCTACGGAATTAGTCAAAACAAACGTTTACCATATTCGAGAAAATTAACACAGATTTCCTAATTTATTTAATGCTGAATAGCGGAGCGAAGAGAGAGAAAGAGAAAGGGAAGAGGAAGGGGAAGGGAGCGAACCTCCTCCTTTCCCTTTCCCTTTTGTATACATGGGCCTGTGGCTTGTATGGAAGGAGGGGCTCTTATCTAAACGGTGAGCGATGCGCTTTGCTGAGAAAACGACCGGCTACCTAAATTATCGACCAGGAAAATTTTCAAATTTTTCTCGTTTAGGAATGTAACAATCTGGACGGAAAATTTCTTGTTACCTTCAAGTGTCAAGAACTCGTCAAGACCGAATTGCTGGAGGAGGCGAAAGGGGGGGGGGGGGCAAGGTGAACAACTCGGCTCACACCGGAATTCGGTCGTGGCCGTGTTTAACCTATGGCCGTAGAGACATAATTTAAATCCCGTCTTAGCCCTGATCCCGATTTCATTTAATTCGGTCGCCCAATAAGGACCACATTTAACCCGCTTGCATGCGGCCATGAGTTTAATGAGTTTGAAGTCTCTGCTTCGGTTGCAGCGAGGATGGAGTTTAGCTTAATCTCATCACCCCGCAATGAAAACAGGGCCAAGAGGTCATGCTAGGGAGTACGTGCAAAAATTTCTCGCCATCCTTTTGTGGTTTCTCATCACTAGCCAAATGACGTTATGGAAAATGTAGACAATTGCATATACGTGGAAGCATGACGTCATTGCAAAGTGGCTGTCAATAAATTTGCAAAACCATAGTGAAAACATCAACTTGCAAAAAAAGAACATAAAAATAAAGTCAACAAATCCAAACATAGATGAAAAACATGCCAATATAGAGTAATTTTTTTATTACGTAGTATCGGAGCTGCTGTGGTGAGCCGCGCTAAATTTATTCGAAAGAGATACGACAAACACACAATCGTTTCGATGTGCAACTCAACTTGTACATCCGTAAAATCTGACAACCTTACAAATTGGTCACAAGTTTGAGCAGAACGTAGCACTTCACTGCGCCTATTTGTTTAGGGCAATAATGCGATGTACGCTTTCGATATTTTCGCACAGCTCTTTTTATTTCTTTATCTCTCATCTTCCCTTTAATTTTTTTTTTTCACTTTGTTTTCTTTTTCTGCTGCAATCTTTTCAAACTTTGTTCGACTTCCCACTCCTCTTCTTGTTCCCTTCTCAAGGCACACACCCCATTCCCCTTCATCTTTCACTTATTTCCACTTCTCGGTTAAGATGTATCAACGATTCCCGTGGTTCATATCAATTGCATGTTAAATGAGAATTTGATATTATAAAAGTTTGTGTTATTATTTAAGCTAATGATCATTCGTGTTATCTCCAAGGATTCTGATAGAGTTTCCAATACTCCCTAAAATATAATTAGCGTTCTTATCTCGTTCGAATATATGATCGTATAGATTTCGAGGTTTTTATTATTGAATGAATAACGCAATGGCGCTCATCAATAACGCCTCTCTGATTGTCTCTGTTATATCCGCTGACGCAATTTTTGAGTATAGATTTTTTATTCCTAATTGACTACTCAGAATTTCAGGGGAGGGGAGAGGGGGGAACTTCCTAAATTCGAATCAATCCTTCTAGATGGTCTAAATTTATATTTATTTGGAGGATTAACTGACTCTTCAAGGTTTAGCTTACGAAGGAAAAGAAGCATTGATTCGCGCAACCGTGGAAAAAAACGTGCCAAAGAGAACACGGACCATTGAGTAGTTTTATTTTTCTCTGCTTAAACTTGCTCTTAATTTTACTTCTCGTAGACGAAATGAGATTCCCTATGTTCCGCATTGTACGATCACTTCCGCTACTGACATTTGCGCCGTTATTCACACTCGTTCTGTTGTCTTTTGTTGTCCCCTCCCTCTTCCCTGCCATAATTCTGGAAGCGTATATTGCGTAATATGGAGTTCACATTGCGCAACAGTACACTTGATAAATAAGGATGGATTGTACCGACGCTTTCGACTCCTTCTTTCCTTCTTTTATTGCCACAATATTTTATGTATATATATATATATATATATATATATATATATATATATATATATATATATATATATATATATATATATATATATATATGTAATGTAAATTCCCAATAGTTTATGAAGTGTGAAGATCTTTCTAAATCCTTTGAAAGTTTATCTATTCAAGCGAGTCATGTGACTCCATTGAGAGTTCCAAGGGAGCTGGTGTAAAAAGAAAAACAGCGCGCGCACCATCCACAACATTCGTGCATATCGATCATCTGGCGCCAACGCACGAATGCGGCAAACGATAACATGTACAGGCCGAATTGTGTTCGTTATGCATCGTATGCATCGTTTTTTTTTAAATGTTATGTTGAATTTATTTATGCAAATTTTTATCCGCTTTTACGTTTTTTTTTCCTTTAAATATGCATAATGCGGGCATCATATTTATGTGTTTACATGTACGTGTTTCTTTTTTTGCATATAATGACAACTCACAAAATTCACGAAAGTTATAAATTTTGTTGTTCTTAATTTTATCATAGAATAGCCAGCTAACACTAATTTTTTCCATTCGGTTATTGTCAGTAAATTCGTGTTTCGACTGGTCACCTGCATCATTGTGCTTCGATTGGTCATCTTCTGTCCATTTTTATTATTTCAGTTGGTCATTTATGTTCTCTCTGGTCATTTTCCGTGGTTAGCCGATTTTTGGGTCATTTTTAGGCCATCGACGATCATTTTTTATTGTAAGATATATTATTAGATGTTTTTTCTTTGTTTCTGGATATTTTTTGCAGTTGGTTGGTGTGCTGAGTTGAACGGAAAATCGTACGTCTTATCAGTCTCCCTATCACGTTTGCCCACTTGTTGTTTTATCACTTACAGCCGATCAATATATCGCAATTTATTTCCATTTTTATCCTTCATTTTAGCTGAGATTGAATTCACTAAAATTCGGTTCTCTATTACAAATAGAACCATTATCAGTTTGCCGTCCTAGGCAGTAAGTACAACAGAGTAATGGTAAGTGCAGTAACATTTCTAGTTACTATGAAAATTTGTGTTATATAACCTGTAGTAGAACCTCTAAACGTTATAAACTTTCTATAATTTTATTGAAGGAGGATTAAACTCAATTCAGATATTAATGGTGATCAGGAATATAAGTAAATCATAACCAAAGAGCGAAGCCGTTTTTCCCCCTTTATTTAGACAACTTGTTGTAGTGTGTGCACGATATGTGTTAGTTATTCTTTCAAAGTTCATTTTTTCGAGTTTTTGGCTTCACAAAGAAAGAGAAGAGCTTTCTACCCTCTTCGCATTTCCCTTTCAACAGTTCAAATAAAAGAAGACTGTACCATTATTTACGGTACTCTCCCCCCCCCCCCTCCTCCATTTGCCCCTCCTCTCCTCCTCACTAATAAGTCGTTTTTCATTGATAACATTTTTCACATCAACTATCTGAAGGTTCATAACTGAACAGTTTAATCGATTTGCTACTATATAACGTTAGCGTTTATAATTTCAATAAAATTGAGTAAAATCTGAATTTCAGTTGCGTCTTAGTCGACTTATCAGTCGTTGCAAT
This sequence comes from Baylisascaris procyonis, assembly GCA_037389465.1. Taxonomy (NCBI): domain Eukaryota; kingdom Metazoa; phylum Nematoda; class Chromadorea; order Rhabditida; family Ascarididae; genus Baylisascaris; species Baylisascaris procyonis. The sequence continues at coordinate 5,513,606 of JAZARR010000200.1, forward strand.
AGAACAAAGATGGGTGTACTACGAACGAACAATCCATTGAAACCAATAACGGACAACGAAAGAATCACTTATGCTGAGTAGGTTTTTTTTTATTTCTTTTTTGCTTTTTACTTCATTATTCATGTGTATCTTTTTGCAAATTTGCATAAAGAATATTTAATTATAGTTTTTGGATGGCGATTGTTAACGAGTTAAACATACTAGCATGAATATCCAATCGAAGACAAAATAAGAAAAGTGCATGCAATTCTCCTAGATTCCACTCTTTTTATATGCGCTATATGTCGTACATAATGCACTGAATAGAAGCCCTGTGGTTTGATTTTCTTTAACCTTCAGAAAGATAGCCTCTTCTCGAAGGATAAGAGGGTATTTATTACTTCACAGATTCGTTTTTCTCGTCTAAATGTTTTTAAGTGCTTATATGAAATCGGTGTTTGATGAATAATAAGACGTTAGACTGAAGGGCATTGATGGGGCGCATTAATACACCTCCTGAATGAATGAATAGTTTAAAGCACTTTTTAGTATAGACCCTTTATAATTTTCATCTGCTTCAAGAAGAAATTTATGTGCAGGCTAATGGACTCCAATTTAGAGGGGTAATTTAGGGAAATATGCTTCGATAAATATAAATTTAAGAATGACTGAAGTGATGATGATTCTTTGAGAACATGAAAGATTTCCAAGCACCGACTAGCAGAATAAGGCATTACATATCAGCTCTGTGATATGATACAAGTGCATCAATAAATACACCAATTGTTTCTTTTTTTACAAATATAGAATGAAACAGAAATTTATGATTGACGGCAAAACGTTTATGATCTTATTCGATTTGATTTCCTTGAAAGTTCGATGTCTATATTGATATGTCCCAATGAGGCTGTATTTATATAGGCTTATTCCATCAAAAAATTTGCTCGGATTGTCTCATTTATTCATTATTTTGGGAGATTGAATGAAATTATTCTTTGCATAAAATAGTTGATGCAAGGAACATACGTATATTACAATATGAACGTAACAATATGTTTATCGTAGTTAATCGTATGTTTGTTTGTCTTCAGAAAGAAGTACTTATTTCGTTATTGAATTATTGTCAAAGGAAAGCTCTTATTTCGAAAAATCGGATACAAGTTACTTCGGTTACCGAAAAATCACCAGTGAAATTGGTGATAATGTTAGGTCAAGAAGGCGGTAATAATGGAGTGGTGATAATATTGGAAAGGATAACAAAAATTTATTTTTCAGTGTAATATTAAAACATTTCAAACGATGCAGAGGTAAGAAGCAGTATAGTATAGAGAGAATTTCGATAAGATAGACTTGACTGGAATGGAGAGTACGGACTTAATGCATTGTTGACAGCCATCGAGGATGCGATGGAAATTCGAGACCCACCGATACCGTTAATCATCATGCTGCACGAAAGGTTGACCCAATGTTGGAAGTTGCTGGCAGTTGAAATCGACTCGGTCGATGACCAGTAATTCTCACTAGCCATGACCATTAATGGGGATCCAAAAAAAAGTGGTCGTTGGCGGAAATGGCTTCATTGGCCGTCGAAATCTCTCAATGGCTGCCGACGGGAATTTTCGATGGCCTCGTGTCGACATTGCGCACGTATTCATCGTTTTTGTCGAACTGTCTTCCCCTTGTGCATTATAGTCATTGATTTCCAATGAGAATTGCTTGGAGCCGTCGTGTGTTTTAAAGCATTTTTCTAATATTGAAGGCCCATATGCAATGTGATGACTTATCGAACAAACAACAAGGAAGGGAAGTCATTCCATGCAAAGTGATGTTCCTTCGTCTGCTTTGCTCTTGCAGCAAGCCGATGTTGTTTTTTATAACTTCTACTTATTAAGAAACGTAATGAGTAGAATTTTCCATTCAGTTACATATTCGATGATGAAACTGAATCGGATCAATCTGAAGAAGAAAACGAAGAGCAACCAGTGGAGGTTCATAGTGTCCCAACCACCCCTGCTCGAAGAAGGCGTCAAAAGGTTTTTTTCTTTTTTTTTTCATTCATTTATCTTTTTAGTATTTGATATAAAATCTTTTTGCATCTTTATTTCATACTTGAAATTCAGGTCTTTAGACCTAACTTTTAAGAGGTATCTTCATGTGAGAGAGATATTTGCAAATGTTTCGGCTGAAAATGGATCAGCATTATTGAAGTGTTTTTTCTTTGTTTGAATATTTATTTTTTAAGTACTATTAAATATTTGTGCTTAAAGCTTGTACTATTCGATTTTTTAATATATGTTAATTTAAAAAGTCTTATTTTGTTTGTTTTTTAAAGGAAGGGCGTGCCGAAAGGAAAATTCGACGTTTCCTTGAGTTGGATAGTCAAAATGGAGGCATGAAAGTGAAACGACGTATGGGAGCACGTAAAATGCGCCGTCTTGAAAATGGTTCCCATTTCGTTAAAAATCAGTTGGTAACCAAGTGCATCTGAAGGAATGGGATTAGTAACTGGAGTAAGCAGAGTGCTTAAAAGAAGCAGCATGCTGGAGCATGAGTTTAATAATGGAATTGGTGTACTAGAAGGTAGTATGATTATATCGGAAGTAACATATTTAGAAGGCAGTTTAACCAGGTAGCGAAAATATATGAGAGAATAAGACATGTTGAACAGTGAAGTTAAATTTAAATTTGTTCTTGTAACTATTATATGATCTTAGAAAACTTTGCTGTGGCAGTCTTCAGATGAGCATAATTAAGGCGGTATACTTGGTATACTTACTTTGGCATCAAATACTTTGTCTTAAATTTTTCCATCTTTTATTTTCCACCCCTTAGAATAGCGCATAAGGATGGGGTTTTTTTCAGCGAAATTGATGTACGCATTGGCTGATCCGGATGATATCTGTGAGGATTTTTCGGATATTCTACCGTCGACGGTTACGGCATTTGCGAAACTTTTTATCGAACAACAAAATATGAGAGTGAATTATCGTGCTGTTTTCATTTTAAAAATTGTTTCTAACGTGCTTTATTTTAATTTCCAATATTTGTTTTTAATTTCCGATATCAAATTTGATCTATGTTTTCGATTTCAGATATTATTATTGATCGACAACTTTCAACATTCATACTATCACGACAATGCAGTTTTAGTATATAACGTTTATGCTTTGATGATCTTCATTGATTGAGAATGTGGGTAGTTTCTTAATCCATTAAGATGTATTATATATTCGGTTCGTTCAAAGGTATGCTGAATTAGCAATGAGTTGTTGAACTTTTGACAGTTTTATGACCCAACCGACAACTATACCAGTGCGCTATGCTAAACATATTGAGCAGATGTATTATAGGCTTGGAATGAATTCATCGAAAAAGACGAAGAAGAGCAACGTGCGTTTTTGGAGAATATACGTGATAGAAACCATGAAAACGAAGATGAGAATAGAAATCGAGTGGGTAGAAGACGTGAACATCGTAGCAATCATTGTACACGATTCATTGATGCACAACAAGACGAAGAGGCAAGACAACGTACGGATCATTGAATTTTATGATTTCAGATGCTTACAGGATGCAAACTAATGAATGATTCTATTGAAAAAGGGTTGGTCGGTTTGAAGCATTTATGAAATTGGTCTATTGTTCATTGATGGTTAAATTTGTAATGCATCAATAAAATTTTCGCTCAGGGGGAAAATATTGCATACAGACTTCTCTAATAGTTCTAGTATAAATTTTCTGTGCATTTATCATTTAATTATGCGCTTAAATAATTTAAATCTTAACTGAGTGATGGATATGCACTATCAGATCTAATTGATCTAATTTCTTTTAATTTCGGATAAATTAACGAACAAATAATTGAAGCACATAGGTCTACCAGCCATGTTTTTTATTTGCTGCTTAATTATATTACTCGTCGAAATGTCTTAGCAACATCACAGATTTTCGATGGATGTTGATACTTGCAGAAGAGATCGAATTCGGATCTCCTGCAATAACAAAACTCAATCAAGTCATTTCTCACTCGTCCAGCTGGCACAAGCTGGAATTTTTTTTGATAATTTATAACTTCATGTTTACAGATGATTTTATTGTCGTCTATTAAGTATAGAAACCTGATGTAGAAGGTAAATTAGCAGTCAAGTGGATTAAAGTATTTACAGATCATCCGGCATATTCGGCTGCGGCTTGCTTCTCCCGTATGGATCAACGGTTCCAGTCGATATTCACACAAAAACGACTTCCATGGGTATATTTTTAGGATCCTTCAGAAGGATTTTTTTAAATAAAAGAAGCCTTTACTATCGCAACAGTTGTTTATTGGGGAAGCATTTGGTAGTGATTTAAGAGGGCTGTAATATGTTGCATAAAGAATCAATAGTGGCGCTTAAGTTGCAAGATAAATTGTGATTCAGTCTGTTTAAACAATATAGTTTCTAATCGTGAATCGATTTTCGTGTTTGTAGATCGTAGTAAAATTGATCGCTTCATTAAGAATGGCTAAGTTTCTAAATTCGGGTATTGTTGGAATCTTTTTTTGTACACTTTTCTATTAGTTTTTTGCATCGTATATTATGTTTTAAGTGACTTCTCTAATGTATTTTTTGAAGAAATTTTCTTGCATTGAGGAAGTTTTTGTTAAAATTTTTGATTTATTTTTCTATTTTCATTTTTTAAAGTTTATAGTGAGAAACTTTTTTTCAGTCGTTTATAGCAACAAATGAACAAGAGTTACGTGCTCACTTCTTATCGAACAGTACTTCCCCGGAGAGTCAATGGTGTTCAGCTCCAATTCCTTCCGCATGGCATCGACTCCTCCTTCATGGCATATCGCAATATTTATCCCTTCATTCATCAAGTGAGTACTCATTTCATATTCCCTCTAGCCTAACACAATGTTCAAAAAATTTTATTGCTGAAGACAGTTCTATATTACATTTTTTAAGGTAGAGCACCAATTGAAATATGAAAATTAGTCTTATCGCATCTTTTGGTCTGTTGTAACTCCGTCTTTTTAATATTATAGTCAACTATTTTATGACAGTTTAAAGAGTATCGCCATCATTAACTCATTTTTTAAAGTTAAGTTGCTAGATGAAATTTAGAGAGATTAACGAGGCGTTCTTTTTGCCAATCGCATATTTTTCCCTAAAGAATCACTGCCTAGAGGTTATTGTGTTCACTTGAGGGTAGCGGGTTTATGAACATACGTAATTCTGTAATTTTTCGGCGCAAATTTGATATTATCACCGCTTTTTTTGCGATGGAAGATCAACTCTGTGGGATTTTGATCTCGTAAAAGCTAGTAAACATTGTTTATCAAGACACTAAGCTGAACGGATGGAGCTACTTTTAGTCCACAAAAGTTTCAGGTTCAGTCGGTCCCTGAAGCTCTCTTTGCAATAGGGAAATGTTGGTTGCATAATCATTAGAATTGCCTGTTTCATTTAAACCTTAGCATAACCATTGAAAATTTGAGGTGTTAAAAACGAGATGGGTGAGAAGTTCCTTCAAGTGCGCAATTTTCGTGCATATTTTATACCACCGCATAAGAATTTGGTGGCATTCATCGCACAAATACACAAAAATGAACGCCGCAAATGGTCGACTGGATTATGAAAGGTTCAAAAGACGCGCTGGACGCGTTCATTCATCTTTGCTGGACGTGATTAGCATTCGCCGCTTCTTTTTTCTATAATAATGTGACTTCTGGAAAGAGTACATAAGAGAGGATTGAAGAGGGGGATTGGCTAAGGAATTCGAGAGGAAAGGGAGTATAAAATGCATCGAACAAATGCGATGAATCTTGTGCAAGTTGAAAATGCACTAAGATTAAATGGAGCAGAGTGGAAGAAATTGGATGGATAGCCTAAGGATTAATTTATTTAAGTATGAAATGGCATGATTTTCACCGATTCTACTATATTCGCTTCTACTTAGAAATATTATCAGCTAGAAGGTGGTCAGGTCTCGTTTCAATATTTCCAAACTAAATCGCCTTTGTGAGTTACTACATCTTTTGCGTAGGAAATACGTTTTCATGGATTGATCGTTGTCTACGTTATCTTTTTGTGGTTGTATTTTGCAATCAGGTTTTGTTATCTACCTGTCTTGGACCTTCATTTTAGATATCCTCTTTTAATAGCCTTTATTTTGTCTCGTTTTGAGGTGATCTTAAGAATTCTTATGAATATTTTCATCTCTGGGTGTATGTTTATGCGGTTACACTTTTAATGGGTTTTTTATCTGAAGTATTTTGCTCTATCTAAATATTAGGTCATTAAGCGATGGATATTTCTAGTTTAATTACTACTTCTCTATGAAGTTTTTTGTTATCTCTAATCACTATTTAAGTTAATAAAGAAGTTTTTCTATGGAGTTGTAAAATCACTCGTCATTTTTGGACACCAATTTAAGAGGAGTTGGGCAGAGTGATGAAAAGGAAGATAAATAAATAAAAAGTGATGAGAATGCATTGCTAAACGGGTGACGGCAGCAGATATTTTAGATCGATTCCATTCTCTTAGAGCTAATATTCATTAAACGGTATGATCGAAGAAAACTTGTATGTATTTGGGCAAGAATATATCATTATATATTAATATATATACTAATATATATAATACCTCTAATGTCCAACTATTCGTTTGTTCGTTTATTCGCGCATATGGCCGGTTGCTGCGTAAGTTCGTACTTTCAGGGATAAAATTTTGAGGTTGTGAGAGACTGCTCAAAATTTCCCACATAGTCATTCGTCTAATTAATGGCATTGTTGAGAGTGAAACGCTTCTTGGAGTTCGCCATAAATAACGTTGATATATTTCACAAATCTTTCATTCAAATGTGTCTATTTCACATCGATCGGACTGCAGAAATGTTAAATCGAATATATCATTGCAATAAAAATACAAAAAAAGCATGTGGCTAATGCTGATAGCAGAGGCACTTATTATCAATTAAAGAAGCGTCAAGTGCACGCTTCTAAAGCAGTTGACGAGTTAAAGGGGTTAGTGGGGAGAGGGAGGGGAGAAAGAAGGGAGAATCGTGACGCCACCTGGGAGGTCCTTTCATCTTTTTCAGCTTGAAAGGACTTCCCGAAAAAAAAGTGAGAGCCTCATATTTACTTTATTCGCATTGTTCAGCTGAAATACACCGGAACGCTATCGTGCGAAGATTGTGTACACAACTGTGTAAAAGTAATATGAACGAGCGTTAACATTTCGATCTATTTTCACCGTTTACTTCTCGTTGGCGGATATTAGGGCCACATTTCGTCTCGTAGTATTGTTATGAGATGTCAATACTCGATTAGGCATCTGCTAACGTCGGCGTAGATTTTTTGAATTAATTCTACTATTTTTTATATACCGATGAATCTATAAGTAACGATTAGAATATTATAAAAATTAAAAATGCTAAAATTGACATTTTAAGAGTAATTGTACCAGATAAATTATATATTTTCTATAGTATCTTGAACGTATTAGTTTAGCTTTATTATACCTTAGTTCACCTGAGTAAATTGAAACTCTGCAATACCGCTATTTAATTCATTTATTAGTGAGGAATACAAAATTGTTGAGGAGAGGATGCCATTTTCGCAATAAAAGATCGATCTGGTTGATCACAATTTAGGATTAATTTCTCGTTTATAAGGCATTAGGTTCAATGTTTTACAGTTCTTGAGAACGAACGTTTATGAGAAGGAAGCTGGGAGAGGTGGATGGTAGGGTGGCGGGGGGGGGGGGTATATGAATAGGAGGGTTCATACGATCGATGAATTTTGAAGGGATGTACAAAGGAAAGAAAGTGGGGAAGGGAAATGGCGTTTTTTTTTTTCAGGAAGACTAGAGAGAAAGCGCATGCTTGAGGTAACTCTTCAATTCCAATTGTTTATGTGCTGTTATAGATCAATACAATACGTTAGAGAACAAAATAAAAGTATTGAATTTCGAACTAAATATGAAGATAATTGGTTTTTCTTTACTTTATTCATCGCATCGAATTTTTTATTATATATTACTAAACACCTTCATTAGAAGTAATTAGTAAATGTAAATTATAACATGTGATTAATTTTTAAATGAAAAAGAACTAGAAAGCTTTCTATCATACAATAATGAATGGACCATCATTATGTTAGTGATTATTGCACTGAAAATAATACCCTATATTCGAAAAAGTAAAGAATTTCTTAGCAAGAGCACTGTCATTGCCATAAAAGCTATGCATTCGTTTTTAATAATTGCTGACAAATGTCCTTAAATATTGCTCGTATTGATGCAATTGTCACCTAGGCACTTATAAGTTCATTTATGAAGAAGTGTTGCAAATGTTGATAAACGTTGAAAGATATAGTTCGATCTATTGATCTGTAGATTTGAATCACGGGCGGCGCTGAAAGAAAGTTCCCCGTAAAAAATTTTTAAATTCCTCATCATAGTCGAAAAATTTCACAGTAAAATTTGTGAATAGGAAATGTACATAGAAAATCATATCATATTTCAGTCTGAATTTTTCTTTTTGTATCAAATATTTACGTTAAAAAAATTTAACCGGAAATATTCGAAATTTTATGGAGTTGTTGAGGAGAATTGCTAATATATCGTTTACGTTAGAAGAAAAGAGATAACGATTACGAATGTTTTATTACTTGTTTGATTTGAAGTATAGTATAAGTTTTAAATCGATGATTTAGAAAACGCATTATGCTGACGATCAACATTGGTGCTTCTAGATAGAAGGTGAGGAAATGGAGGCGTGAAGCTCCACCTCCTTCCTAACCTCTCTCTCCCCTCCCATCAGCGTGGACAATGACCTATATCTATTCTCGGAAAGGAAATGTCCATGTTTTTTTACTTTCTTTGGAATCGCAATAATATGATATGTAGAGAGTGATGTACACATTAATAACTATCGTTTTGTTTACGTTTTAATATGTTTTCATCGCTGAAGGGATCGTTTTTTTCTGATAAACTCCTCCGATCTCAAAGAAAATATAAAGTTTCTTGATTAAGTGTTCAACCGCTATTTGCTTTATTGACAACAAACAATATTGCCGCTATCAACTTCTAGTCTGAAAGATTTTTCGTAATTCAAATGAAATTAGGCCATATCGATAGATTATTCTTGGAATGATTCTCCAACTTGTTGATGAATGATAAAGATTTGAATTTAAATGTCGTTCAATTATATGCGACAATTTCCACGCAATATTTTAAAGAAATTCACACAATCAATGATGTAATCCTTAATCCTCAACTTAGAATATAATCGATTCTCAAATCTCTAAATTCTGACTATAAATTTTTTAATCGATGAATATTTGAAAGATATGAATATTGCCCATTGATCACTCCGAGTGAATGCGAATATCTTTCAAAAAATTATCATATTTAAATATGAAGCTTATATTGTTCTTTTTTTTGCATTTTATATTTTATTTATATGGTGTATCATTATGAATTAAATAATATAAATTATATGGGCATTATCGACATTATTGATATGTAGAAAAATAATACAATTATTCACTGAATAACTTTCTAATATTGAGGAATTCCAAGTAAAACCACGTTATAAATAATCTATCAAAAACATTTATTTTTGAAGTTTCTTTCAGAAGCCAAAGAACCACATACCGAAAAATAAAAAAAAATTTTTTTTTTAAATTCTTTTCAAAAAACATTTTTCCTTTTCCCTATTAGACAAGAATGAAATGATAGCAGTAATAGATGTATAGAAACCGCGATTTTCATTAAAACCGCTAATTTCTTATATGTTCTTAGATAGAGATATAAATACTAGTAGCGGCCTTGATTTATCAGCAATGATCTTGGTATATTTCTATACAAAATTATCGCAATAAGTTTTGATATGCCAGCAATAACTGTGGTAAAAATTAGTACTTCATATGTAGTGGGTATAGTACTTGGTTTTAATACTCTTTCAAATGAATAATAATGGCATTTGATCGTTTCGTTTTTCACTAAAAAATCGATGAAATTTCACTTTTAAAGAATTTCATTCCAAAAATCTTTAGATATTCATTTTTTTTAATGCTTTCAAAGAATATTACACAAATCTAAATGAATGATTTGTACATTAATAAAAGCATCAAATATGATAATCGTGCATAAAGGGCATCATCTATTCGTTTGCATTCACAAGAGTTTCTCAAAGTTGAGTGACGCCCTTAGCAACAGTGCAATGTGAATTTAACGCAATCAATCAATCGTTGGAAACCTTTCAACGAGTGCAAACGTCGTCTGTTACTAACACATAACTTTTTATGCAATTTTTTTCCTTCATCATTTATTACATTACAGTTGCAATAACATTGCAATTCATATTTTTATTCCCATTGAATTGTTTAATTTATATAATTACAAAGAATTTCATCTGTTAAATATCTGCACATGATTATCGAATGGTTTCTACTTAATTATCCACTCAATCTATTCACTTAATATGACACGGTTTTATTTTAAAGGGATTTCAACTCTTTTTTGAAGTACAGAAAATATTTACTTTTATTTTGAGAAAAAAAACAAAGAGAAAATCTTTGAATATATTTATTTGTGATTGGAGAATTATGAACTCAGAGAACATCTTTGTGATTCTAGAGGAAGTCATCTTATATAGCTCTATTTCCTGAAAAAAAAAAAAAGAATTTGTTTTAATTGCAACGCAAAATCATTTTCATTTCTTATCGCATCATGTTGAAAGCTTGAATCATTAAGCGTTTGAAAGTGCCAAAGTTGAGAGTGTCATAAAATTAGGCTTTCTTTTTAAATGAATTTTTGCATACTCTATAAGGAAATATAATAAAATTTAGGAGAATTTACCTAAATTTAAACAAATGTCTCTTTCGGGTATTCTTTGCCTCACGAGGTGAATAAATCCATCTTGGATAGTCATGGGGAATATCTACAACCTTTTTTATTCTGGGAATCCGGTTTGCGATCTTCTCCGGTTGCCGTTTGTTTTTATCGTTCTATTCAACATCGATGATTGCTTCGAATTTATATATTATAACATTGATGACAATCGGAACGAAGGATTGATGTGATAGAGGGTCATACTTAATATATGCAAATAGGCAACTTCTGATAAATCATGAACTTATCAATGATCTACTCATTGCTTACTTCTTTTTAGACCGTTCTTATTCCCACTTTCCATTACTCTCTTCCTTCCTCCTTGATTGCCCTTTTTTCTTTCAGATCAAATTGTCGTCTCAATTATATGTGATCCCTTTTCGTGATCCACTCTTCCTGTCGGTCCCTACTCTAGCGGCTGCCCAATGTCTGCGTCCTTGATTACTGTGCCCACTATCGGTTCTTTCTTTATAACCTATGCCTCTCGGTTCCTGTTAATGTTCTTCGGCGTTTGCTTCTACTACCTTCCCCACTCCACATCCATTCCCATCATATATGCCCTCAATAATTGCCCTATTCGAATAAAGCAACCTAGTCAATCATCATTGAGTATTATAGGTCGGAATTGACAAAAAATTTATAATGTTCACGATTATTCCATTTTTCTTCATTGATGCACTCGACTGTCATTCATGTCCACTGCAAATAATTGGTCTGGCGTCTGTCTGCATGACACATAATGCACTTCACTTCGCGATATTGTAAAGTCTGAAATATAATCCCCGATCAGCCTACTACTATTCAAGAATATGACGAATGTTGCGAAGATTTACCACACTTATCAGTTTATAAATCCTCCTCATTTATGTGCCTTCCCCTTCGAATCAATGTACTTCTTGAGAAGCTGCAAATGCTTCAGCTTCCTCTTTTTTCTTCCATTATGCGTCCTTCCTTCTATATAGAAGCTCTTGATTTATATTGGAATAAACAGGGTCTTTTAACCGTTTAATTAAAAAAGTCTGTATAAAATGTCAAGTGGTTTGTTTTAATAAAAGTTGAAACTGAAATTACAGGATAGTAGTCGTAATGAAATAGTAATGTAAAGACCACCTAAGCATCGATAGAATCAATCAAATAAAAAGAATTAAGGTGATCGGTAAAAGAATGAGAACGTTTATGTTGACATATCGGCGCATATTGAATGGCATAAATGCGTCGGCCATTTGTGGGCCATTATTACAGCGATAAATAACAATTTCGAATAAAATAAACATAAATGTTTACATTTGAAAATAGCACAAAAAGTTCGAAACTCACTACAATATAAACATAAAATTGCATTGATCCAATGAACGCCATCATAGAAAATTTTATAAAGAAATTTTCACGAAGAGAATCAATTTTTGAATTTTTATTAATTGTGATGTTTGCAAAATGACTTTGATTAGCTAATAGATGATTAGAAATATTGATGCCTAATAGCAAGAGAAGAATAAAATCTTCAATGAATACTGAAAATTTCAATAATTCCCATTATTTTCATTTGTCATTATCCTTTTCTCTTTCATCAACTTCAACATTCTTTCAAATTTTCTCTAAAATATACGTCTTTTTTGAAGATTATAAATGCTATTTATTGATATTATTATATAATTAGCGAAATAATATTGAGAAGTTTGGAAAACTCTAAAAAAAAAATTTATGTTCAATTAGTAGCATATCTGTCTACGTGATTTATCAATATTAGACTATAGAAGTTTACTTAAAACTAATTATCTTTCTTCCTCGACATAGAATATTTTTGCATTTGAATATGTTTGCATTAATGTTCTAATAAACAAACGATGCTATCTGTAGACAAAGATTTCAACAACAAAAATGCACATGTGGTTTATTTTGTTAAAATTCATTATAATATATAAAATTCGCTTCATATGTTTTAATTATTCACTTATTTCCGTTTGTCGTTGCTATTGAAGCATATCGAAATTCATAAGAATATATTAGTATCGTTTCTTAGTGAATAAACTCTAGCCATATTCCCTATGCATAAATCTTCCCACAAAGAATCAACTTTAGATACATTCCGGATGCGTAAATCTATGGCCGATGTGGTCCGTTGTTGAACGATACGGCACTCATCGAGTGCTCCCTATTGCTCTATTGTGTTTGCCGATAACCAGTTTGATGCGTTCATTCTTTTTTCGCTTCGAATACACTTCTTTAAGGTTTTGATAGATTTTTGTTTTGAATGCATCCTTGATGGGATCATTTGTTAGCCAATCGAATAATGTAATTTGAAAAAAAAATGTTCCGCCGATAATAAAAATTGATATTTGTTACTTTTTTGCCATTCATACGCGAAAAGATCATCCATATAATCTGCAGTCCTTCTTGCAGATCGCAATTAGTGCAACATGCAGAAGTGATAAAAGAAAAGGAAGACGAGAAAAGAAAAGCTTTTTCGTTCTATTTTTTTCAAAGATTTTTTCAAGATTTGAGATTCTAGAGATATAAGAGAAAAGATTCTTAGAGGTGCCGCCAATCACAAAGTTGATGTTAACACTTGGAAGTATGCCAATGCATATAAATCTTTTCCCCATAACTATTAAAGTTTGGAAATTTGCCGAGTTTCTCAAAAATCCCAATCATTTTTCACTGCCATAAGAAATAACTAATTTTGACACGATATTTATTAGAAATATATCAAGCGCTTATTTCTTATGAAGTCGAAAAAAAACTTATGCAGGTTTAAGTCTCATATTAATTTCTGTAGCATTCAATATGCTTTTATTTTCTTCCGTTTATAAGGAACGGCTTACATTTAGAATAATTTTTTCGTCTTGCCTAATCTTTTTCTTTCAGTAAAGTAGTGACAAAAACCACAAAAAAAATGAAAAAAAAAGTTCCTTGAAAAAGTTCCGTTTATAAAAATTTCTAAGGGGTCATCACGTTCTTCACGTTAATATTTCAGTCAGTATTTGAAAATTACATAAAAATTTACGAGCGCTTAATTTCCGCTCAAAAAATAACAATAAGCACGCATGCAGCTAAGGGATTTACAAAATTCATTATTTCATTTCACTCTATAAAGATCGTGTTTATAATTGCGACTATCGAAGTACATATTTCGCAACTAAAGTACATTAACAAAAGTTTTCGAAACTAATAAAATTCAATGGGCTAAACTCTTTAACAAGTGAAAAGTATATCTGCAACATTATGGGATTTATGAGATTACGCTCACATTTGAAAATCAAAAAAAAAACGTTTTCTTGATTTAACATTTCGTTTAATCAAATCAATAAAATAAATAATATGTAAAAAAAATTCGTATCTAACAACGATATAATGTGGGTATTTTATCTAATAGTTTAGCGAAATTAAATAATTTAGCATTTGAATTTGATTTGAATAAAAAGAATTTAAAAATTTTTTTCAAGAGCATAAATTTTTTTAAGCATTGATCAATGATCATCAAAAATGTAATATTACTAAAAAGTTGAGAGGGTTTGAATTAAACATAGATGCATGCGGAGGTGTCCATGAGAACATTAGATCGTAATACGTTAAAGGTTCACATTCACATGAATTTGCTTTGTCATAGCATTCATCCCAGTGCATAGCACCATTTCACGGCAATCTTTCAAAAGCTTGGAGTGAATCCTAGATCAAGTCATTGTCGTTTTTATGTATATGATGATAGAGGCCTTAAGTTTATGACGAATCTATTATTATTTCATTTATTTCATTACTGTCCCTATTTTATTGTATTGGTGCTTTTATGTGATAACCAATGAAAACTTTGTCTACAGATGAGGACTTAGTGCTAAGCGAGAGCTCCCGGGTTCGTCCCCGTATACAGACAAAGTTTTTGCAAACAACGATTATCGTCTTAGTCTGATTCGTACGAAAATAATTTGCAATAACATATGACGTTAACCATATTATTACTTCATTATTATAATAAGGTGTCCGTTAAACAAGTATTTATTATTTGAAAGATCGCATTTATTAAACTATTGCATCGATTTTATGATTATCAAGAGAGTTGTTGAGAAATTGTTATCGAATTTTTATACGTTTTTTCTCAAATATTCATTTCGTAATGTTCACTGTCGCAAAGCTATGCCCGCACGCATTTATATATGTATGTACATATATAGGTCTGATTTTTAGCTCACAAACTAATGAAACTTAAGTTATAAAATTTCACACGTGTAATTCATCTCCCTTCCTCCTCTCGTTGTACGAATTTTTTCCAGCTAATGCAAATCAGCATTGAAAGGCATTATAAACGTGCTAAAACCATTAAAAAAATTTGCATATATTATAGAAAAAAGTGTTTTCGAATTAATTAGCTAGTAGATCATAGAGAAATTCAAGCTTCTGCTGAAGATTCTTACGATCGATTGATTCAATTAAAATATGAGCATATCCGCTATGTGCATCGATTTACTTCAACCTTGAAAACATTAATTACGCCGTACTTTGCAGTAAAAATGCACTTTGCATATTATTTGTATAAAAAAAATATATTTCTATTTGCATTCAATGATCGAATGTTCCTTTGGCATATTAGTATTTATCGGGTCGAATCATTCACCTTATTATCTCGATAATCGAATTTACATTGAGTACGAATGAATAAATAAATAAGTAAATAAATAAATAAATAAAAATTCCTGTGCAAAGTTATTTGTACATTTTATTTGAATGAAAACTACTGATCATTATTCTAAACATCCATCAGATTATGTCGAAAAGAATTTATTTCACCATTCAACTGAAGTCATCTTTAACGCATCGATATAAGGGCTTTTGGTCTGATGAGTGGATTTATAAAAGCACAACTTTGCGCCCGCCTGCAGTGATGCATTTTTCTGCTCAATTTTATAAACTAACAAAAAATATTCCAAGAATTTATTCACCGCCATAGCATACAATACTAAAATTGCAGAAAAAAAGTTGTAAAACTTTTCTGCAAATAGAAAAAAAACGATATTTCTTTGCCTATATAACATAATCTAGCTTCATCGTTGCTAAAAAAAAAACATATCGTATTCCAATCATTGTGTCATAAAAGTATGGAAAACGGTAATTATCGCTTCCAAACTTTGCATTTAAGATCAGTACAACAATTTCATGAGATTTGCATATTTTTTACGACATTCCTTTATAGATTCTACGTAATCGAATGACGTTAAGGGCCCCCAAGCATCCGGCAGACGCACCTTGCTGCGTCGACGACTTACCTGTCAGCAAAAAAACTACAACTTCGAAGCACCTGGCTAACAGTGTAAAGCCTACAAGGCATCACATTTCGGCATACCGACTCGGTGCACCTCAAAAAGAAATGCAACAGCATCAAGACTATATTGGATCACGCTGAGCATCTTCCCCACCACTTCGGAAAATATTTTCTTTTCCATTTTTCTTCCTTTTTTTTAAGGCTCTAGAAAATTGCGCTTTTTTACATTTTAAAGTCAACTTATTATGAAAATACATAGGCAATATTTTAAAAACTCCTCTTCAAAATCATGTTTATCATATGTCATGTTTGAACTAGAAAGATGAAAACTTCAAAAAGCATTAAAGTTCTAGTTAACAGCAGGCCTAGCAATCAAAGAATTCTTATCACAGAGTCTTATCACTACTGATAAAAGAAAAATAGGTGTTTTGGAGAACACGTTGTGCATTGCTGTGATGACTGATTGAGAAGTGAATTCGCTTTTTTGGGGGGGCTAGCAGACTTTTAATACGATCACCTATTGCTTAAGTTCTTATTTAAACTTAATTATTTTTAGTGAAACATCGACTCCATAATAATTACTTTGTGTCTGTTGGTCTGTCTGCTTGTTTACCTGTCTGTCTGCCTGTCTGTCTGCATATCTGGGTTTGTGTCCACTGATCACTTATTAGCAAATTAAATTACCATAGAGTCGATCAAATTATTCTTGAATGTCTTAATAGGTAACTTCGTAAATTTGATAGAAGTTGGCGTAGTAATCTTTCACTTAATTGCCTACTGAATAGAAATAATTAGCACATTCATATGATTTAGTCGAATGGTTGCTCTCAAATACTCATTTTTCTTTATTTTAGGCGTTTTTATCGTTTCATAATTGAAGTGATCATAGACCGTTTCACAATTGAACTGCAAAAATTTCTATAGCGATAATATGTGATAAATTATTGTTTAAAAAATTTTGAGGAGCTGCCAAAACAACAGGATACCTACTAGAAAATTTTTGAATTTTATTTGATTGTAACTTTTTTTTTTAAATAGAAAATCCTTGGAAATGAAAAAAAAATTTAAAAAAATTTTTCATCACGATGGGAAATCCTTAGAAAAGCGGCAAATAAAAAAAATTTTCATTACGATAGAAAATCCTTGGAAAACCGCACAAATTCATAATCCGAAAAAATTTGTAACTTAATGGTCAATTTGTGGGTGAAAATTTTCGTCAATTTTAAAAAGAACAAGAGATGCATTTTCAAAAATGCCTATTTTTTCAATGAAATTCAAAATAGCAAAGATAGATTCCAATGAAAATATTGAAGTATAGTTTCAAATAATTCCAAAAAAAATTTGCACTTAATCCCTCTATTTACTTTGGCTAGTGATCATTCATTCCCCACATATGTCGAGTTATTTTGTTTCTGTTTCGTTGGCATATTTGGCGGTGAAGGAAGATAGGAGAGGATGAGGAGGATATGTCATTCATTGCTGCTAAGTTTGATGTTGAGATATCTCTCCCTTCCACTAAAACAAACAATTACATAGCTACGTTTTCAGATTTTCGTGAAATAAGGGAATTTTGGGATATTCCTTCTAAAATTTCGAATTGTCTTCGTGTATGTTCGTGACCGTTACATCAACGTTAACTCATGTTATCATATTATTTTTTAAATCAAAACGATTTGACAGCCGCATAGATGAAAACGTTTAATGATACTGAGGCGATAAAGCGGTGAAATTGAGTTAAATCCATCGCTATACTTGATTATAATGCGAAATACCCTACAAATGACTTTAATTTCAACTCTGATGCTCTTATGCTTAATATTTACACAATTAATAACAGCTATCCGATTATAACTTGTAGTCAGACGGCTGTCGTTAATCGTCTTTACGGAATCTATTATAGGCATTCCTCCCATTTCAGCGTCCCGTTTTCATTACGATGTTAAATAACACCACTTTTTCACACGAAAAAATATTGTTGTCTCTTTATGTGTCCATTTGAGAACGAGTAGAAGTGTATTTCAAAAATTCCCAAAGATCATAAGTTAGTTGAAAAAAAAGGTTTTTGAATATTTATCAAAAAGTTATCCAAAAATATTTTCCAGTATCTTTTCTTTAGGCAGTATGATTCTGAGCAACCTAGTAGTGAACTGGAATGGTTCAAATTATTCTAAAATAGTAAGAGACATCAAAGAACCTCGAACTATTCAGCTTCAAATCCTTCAAATGTCCAACCTAAGGACCTCCAACTATTCAGCTTAAGAAACTTCAACTGTTTTATCTAAAAATCTCTAATTGCTCAACTTTTGATGGCAGACTTCTATTGTTCAATTTTCGTGGTTAATTAGCAACAACACATTTTCACACAATCGGGATTGATGGGATCTGGAATTAATATTTGCACGTCAGAAATTTTTTATTGATTAATAATATAAAATAAAAAAATATGTGAGAGAGATCTCTGTGATTGCATGACAGCATTGACGCATTTCAGTGAGAAGCACTGAAAAAAAAACATCAATATATGTGAGAAAAAAACCAAATTAGTTTTTGATGGTTTTCGTAGATAAATGAAAAAAAAAGGACACTTTTCTGTTGAAAAACTTCAAAGTGGGCAAATCGCCAAGTTCTGCATTTATATGATGCAAGAGAGATTGTGCTTCATTCATCCCTCTAGCTAATATACTTTTGATCTCATAGATATAATGTGCACAAGTGTTATTATAAAACAATAACTAACATAGATCACTTTCTGAAACATTACTATAATCAATTTGCTTATAAAATGCTACTTTATAAGCGCTAAACGTGGCAAATAGCGAAAGAATGACCGTCTTTTAGAAGGAAAATAGTTTTTTACGTACTGCTATGAATTGAGCTTGCAAAAGCGCTCTATGACAGTATCGTGTCTGTGCGTATGGATGCTTGCGTGTGCATGTCTGTGTGTTTGTCTGTCTGAACTAAGAAATATCTGAACTATGTCTGTCTGTTTGTCTATCTGACAGCCTCAACTAAGAAACTATAGCCGCTAACGTCATCTCTCGAACTGATTGAATTTGAAAGATATTTTAAGGCGGAAAAAATATATTTATATTTTCGACAAATTGCTTTATCATTTCATAGTGAGTGAGTTGCAAAAGAATAAAACCTTTGTGGAGGAGGGTAGGGTTAGCCAGTATATGAATGCATTGATTCACATAGTTATCACTTGATAATCACTTGTGAAAATGATTAGTCAGCCAGAATGTAAAACATCGATCGTGCAAGCTTCTCTAATCGTTTCTATGCTCTTTCTTTTCGGACACTCATTTCGAACCCTGAAGCCATTTTATTTTTTTCAATAAATATTACTATTTTTCTTGAAAATTTTTGGTTTCAATTTTCTTCAATGAATTTCTTCAATTTTCAGTGCTGTTCTTTAGTAAATTTCCCCTTTAAACAAACATCACAGCATCACGTGAAGAGTTATGTCATGCTGCTAGACTAACCCCACCTCTCCTTAAGAAGCACTTAGCAAGATGTAATGGTCAGACATTCTAAAAGTTGCCGTAACATTAGAGAAACGAGGGATTAAAAGATGTTGGATGTGCTCCAAAATGTGCCTTCATTTGTTGAGCTGAGGTTTTAGCTTCATCTCTCGAAGCATTTTCACAGCACAAAACGTTCGCAGAAAGTTTTGCAGTGAAAAACTGCGATCTAGCCTTATGCAACATTGAATAGTGATTTACGACATCCTTCGATCTGAGATTGCATCAGAACTCTATATCGTGCTATTATAATTATTCTTTATAAGATTTATTGATAAAAATTCGTGAGAAAAGAATCAATAAAACGCTGAATATATATATCAATGACATATCAAAAGGTGAGGTGGAATATTTCACGAGGTTAGAACTTTTCGCTTTTTGATTTCGTAGGAGTAAAACTTTTCAAGTTTAAAAAAATGAATTTCAGTAATGAAATTATCGGCCGTTTTTCTCAGCATTTTATTTCTTCTCTATCAAACAAATGATTTTTCGCAAATAAACCCGATAGCAGACATGTTGCGGGGCGTGCTAGTAAGGAGACTACTCCATGAACTCCATGGAGGAGCCACTGAGAGACTCACTACTTTCCTATCATTGTTGATTGTTTATTCGTCAAATTTCCACATCAATAAGCTTACTATCGTCGATTTTTTGAAGTGCATCTATCTGCTGATATGATCGCTGATTGGTGATAAAATTGATGTTTTTTGATGTTTTTTTAAAGTGTTTTTAAATTCTTTCACATAAGAGTGAATCTTCCAAGACTACTTGTGGAAAAAAAATGAAAGTTTAGTGTTCAATGCGCATGTTTATTAAGTCAAGTCGACTACCTCAGCCTACAAATGGATTATTGGCATTGACGTTGGTGAATGTTATCAACTTCTGTAATTATTGCTCAATAAATAACCTCAGAGCTCTTTCATTTCCTCTCATTCGATATATTTTTTATTATGAAAATTTTTCCTTATTACTTCTCGTAGATCAAAAATGTTTCAGAATGTATCGGCAATAAAAATTTACATAAATTTCTAATGTGAAAATTTCCAGCAGTCGGACTAAGATAAAAATAATATTTTTTGGTCTGTCTGCGCCTGCCCGTCTGTCCGTCGAACGTAACATGAAGTAAGCATATTCTACAAGTATATTCTATAGTTTGATCCACCAAGTCTTGAAAGTCCCCCATCAGCTTCCAAGTTGAACCCATCAATTTCGGAAAGAGTTATAAACGCTTAAACGCGCTTTAAAAATTACACCTATAACAGCATTTAACAACCGATAGTCAAAAATTTGAATGCCTTATCGCTTACGCCTATTTATGAAACCGCTTGGTCTAGTAGGCATGATCGTAAGCAGCTGCTATGCAAGCTCCTTTAGCATGCTTTTCGATTCGCTTATTCAAATAAAACAGAAACAGGTGATTGCTTCACTTCCACTTATCGCAGATTGCTTATCTACATTTCACAATGATTTTTTTGCTGTTCTCATGAGTAATTGAGCATTCAAACAATGCAATGAGCAATACTAATACTGCTCTAATTGGAGTTTTTTTTTGAAAAAAGAAAAAAGGCTTAAAAGCGATTGGTTAAAGAATTTATTGTCGTACTGTAATGTAAGGGAAAAAACGTCGCATTGCCTGAATCAAGTAATTATGTTCCGCCTCAGAAATTTTTGCTTCTTTTCACATCTGCTCTGGTAAACGATCCTGACAACTCCGATCTATCCGATTTTCCTCCATACTTCATCGTGTCTGTTTGCACGTGACTAAGTCACAGTACCTATTTGAATATGGCTAACTACTCAGTCAAAGAATAGCTCTCATTTAAAGACTACGACGGATTTTAGCTTTGTTTCTTAAATATTTACCTCACAGCAAATAAAATCTCAAATTCAGGCATCGTTATATTCACTTATAAACCGAATCAGAAGAAAAGAAAGCCGAAATTATAAAGCGGAAACTAGAAGTCGTTTGCATTCGGCTTGATTAAAACTATTCATACTCGAAGAGAATCGAAGCAGCTACTATAGCGCTTAGCATACCATCCCACATCATAAAATTAACGCGATCTGTCATATACATCATTGCCTCTCTAACAATGAAATATGACAGCTTCGAGAATGTTACAATGTGAGAAAATTTGAGAAGTAAATTACAGCGATTCCATTTGCATAATTATTTCTTGTAAGTTGGATGAATTATATAATAAATTTGTCGACATATAATAATTCTATATACGATTGTAATGTATGGTTGAAATTGTATCCTCACAATACACGTTTCGCATTGTTGTATTTCGAATGTCTAGTACCTAATCTTATAATTTTGCTGTACTATATTTCCCCTAATGATGCCTAATTAAGACAATTTTTGAATATATAAAAGATTTTTTCGCAAGTTTTTTTAATTTATACTTTTTTTTCAATTTTTTCAATAAAAGATATAAAAGATTTTTTCTTTCAATTTATACTTTAGAAATTATTTCGCTCCATATAACGATGAACATTTAAATATAAAATCTTCTATAAATTAGAGCTTTGTGAGTGTCTTGTATATTTCTTATTGTTAATGCTCATATATTTTCTTTAAGCTTTCTCACTTCCCTTTTATATGTTTATTAAACGCTATAACGTCTAAAGTGTACAAAACAATAGAACGAATGCATTCAAAGATCATTGTGGCGGAAACTGCTTTATTGAAAACATTTTAAATATATACTTATCTATTTCAATATTTCGAGATAAATGTTTTAATAATTTTATTTTATTCTTTGATCTAATATCATAATGAATGCTTTCCAACATTTTCTATTAAAATATTCATTTTTTGAAGTAGAAAATTAAGTTAAAAATTTAAACGAAAATATTAAAAATCAACTGAGTTTAAATGCCTAAACTCTTAGTTATTTTTAATAAATTTTCCACTTGATTAACTTCAAAGATTTTTTTAAAATCATAACAAATTTTTCTTGCAGATTCATCATCGTTCAACTTCAAATATATTCATTGAATTATTCATATGAGAAGAGAAAAAAGGGAAATATGAATAATTGAAAACTGTTTTAATTTTTGCATTCACATTGAAAATAAATAATCGTCACATCAATTAATTTAGTTGATCGAATAAGTAATTCATATTGATGTACTCAATAAAACGTTTCAAATTTCCCATTCATTTTCACTTTATTTTTTAAAATTTTCGATTTAGTTTATGAATGATTTTCTATATTTGAATAGAAAAAAAAAGCTGAAAGGTTTTTCCCAACATATTAAATTTAAATCGGTCGATTGAAAATGTTTTAGTCATGGGGAAATTTTCGCGCTTAATCGATATATTCCAATCAAATAAATAAATGATGTTTAATTTATTTAATCTATGCATGAGTAAATCTATGATATTAAAATTTGCTCTACCATAGCAATAATTTTAACACTCATCTAAAAGTTAAAAGTACAAATCTCAGTCAATAAAAAAAAGGAGAAAACAAGCTAAAGGAACCTGTTTTTTTTTGTGTGTGAAACTATCACATCCCTTATACGTCAAACAGGTAACACACAAGCATGCGCAAATAGAGTGCAAATTATTCATCTCTGATCGATCTTATTCATTGTTGAAAAATTCCTGTTTTTTTTAAACGTATTTCCTATCATTTAGTGACATTCTTCATGTGCTTCTTAGAGGTATAGGCCACTATTGGTAATTTATATTAATTAGATTGCCTCCTCTCAATCCTCGACTTATCCCCCCACCCAAACTTCTCTCTCCATTCTTCCACTCCTCCTCCTCCCTCCATCCACTCAAATGACCCATTGCATGAAAAAAATAAAACTGAGAGAAGAATCTTTAAAAGTACAAACGTCTTTATTGTACAATTCGTAAAGAATTCAAAAATCTGAGCATAAGAGATGGAAAGATGAAAGTATTTTTTTGTAAAGGTCAAAGATATTTATTGAAAACTACCTTGATGAACTTCACATTCATCACGTTTTCTGCATTAATTAGCCAATGGAAGGTGCGCTTATGCGCTTCTTTCATTACCTTTGTCTGCCGATGTCGGCAGCGAGTTAAAATGCAGAACGAATTATGCGACGTTCCTCCTATTTTGGACTGTTTTTTTTTTATTCTTACAACCTTTACGATGTTATCCCTTTGCTTATTTTATGATCTTCAACAGGATCCTTCTTTGTATTTTCGACCCAAAGCAATCGAATTTCACTTGTTGCACCCAATTGATGCGTTATTTCGATTCTTTGAAAATGGCGTTCGACAATAAACGAAATTATTGTACCAATCGGTGACAAATAAAAGAGCATTTAAAAATAGTCATTATCCTCATAGTGTTACACTTCGATGTATTCCGCTCGGAAGTGCTGTGCGCCATAACATGGGCGGGAACGGAAACTAAAGGGCAGGAGAGACCTGGTACTGAAAAAAAAAAATCCGTAGCTAATCAAGAGAATTTTTTTGGAATATTTTTTGAGGCTTTGGATGGCGGGAATAGGACGAGCCAATAAAAATATTCTTCTTTTTCTTCCTCTCCTTCAGCTTCCGCTCGCTGTTTTATTCATTTTGTGTATTTTGTGATATATCATATTTTTATGACGTATTCGCGTTAATAATCATTACTTATCTAATGAAGCGATGCTATTAGATTCAAAGATTTCAGTTCCACGGGAACGATGGGTATAGAACGATGGTTTGAATATGAGAGCGGACATGCATGGTGCGAAAGTGCATATAAATATCAAACTCTACCGGCTGTTGCTGAGTTTGCAAATACTGTGAGTGAATTTTTGATTCAATAGTAGTTACTTTAAAGAGTCATCAATGAAAAGCTCCTGAACTCCACTGCTAGCATCAAAAACTCGTGAATTAAGGTTAACGGTATGACAAACAACATCTCAGACATCGATCACAGAGCATTGCTTTTATATTAAAAATATTATTAAGAATGGTATTGAAATAAACCATTATGGAGGTAAAATAATAAATCAGAATCAAATACAATCATTAAGTTAAAGGTGAAGGCGACTGCTACTATATATATATATATATATATATATAAACTACTGAAGAATTTGCAGGCAGTCCAATATTATTATGCATATTAATACCCATATATAAATAAAATTCACCAACGAAATCCCACCGTAGTTGCTCGCACATGTCTTTGCACGTTTTCTAATTTTAGAACGGGTCCTATACAAAGACAAACGTTTATTCACAGTAGTGCACTTTTGACTCATTGCTGAGCAATGTGGAACACTGTTTTTTGTTTTTTTCTGCTATCAGTAAGGAACAGTAATTGGTAAACAAATCAACAAATAATTGCAAGGCACACTTAGCGGAGGAGGGGGTTGTAATTCAGCGAAATGATACCGTAATCATATTTCAGGTAACCAATTTGCCCATAATAGTTCTACCAATGGTGAACGTATTGCTCTTGCGTCGATATGTCGAAAATGTGAATTGGCTAATAGCATTACCACATCTTTTACTTACATTCAACGGTATTGCCTCTACCTACTACCATGCAACGCTCAATCTATTTGGTTGGTTATGTTTTCGATAAAAGTATCCAACTGTAAGCAGAAAGAAGGGGAAGATGGGGGAAGGGGAAGAACGGGATGCTAAGGGAAAGAAGGGAGGGGAGAAGGAGAGAAGCAGATGAAGGAGGAGGATTTAGAAGATCTTTGTGTCGTTTAGAAGGTCAATTCGAGGGTTTCGCCTGAGGCATTGTACGACGATCTTTAACAGGTTATATAGAAGTCTTGAAATTTTTGTGAAGAGGATATAGTCGCAAACTATATAAGGATAATTGTGGTGCTACAGTCAGAAGAAGTGATAGAAACTTTAGCAATAATACCTCCGGTGCTTTATTTCACAACACACTGTATGTGACAGACTTTAAAAAATATTCCATCTACACTTTTTACTCGTCGATAAGTTCACTTTATAGAAAAAGTATGTATGCACGATTAGGTTGCCTCTTATCTCATGGAAAACTTTTTTGTGCTCAGAGAAAATAGATTCATACTTAACTTTTATGGGTCGAAAGTTGTGAATGTTCCGTAAATTCTCTCCGCCTTTATCTCTCTGTCCCTCTCTGTTTGCTTCTCTTCCTCTCTCTCTCTCACAAATGAATGCCATCTTGTGCTAACCGTTATCAATGACAGTGAATGTCGCCATTTTGACGTATTTCATTTCAATTGAATAAAAAAAAACGAAAAAAAATGTCATATTTGCGTATTTTCATTTTTTTCTTCGCTTAAGTACATATGTACTTTTCATAAGAAATGAAACAGTCATTGAATGAATATTAATTTTTTTTTTACAATAAATGGCACTATAGAAAAATCAGAAATTATCTCTGATGAAATTTTTCTTGTATAATTTAAACTTTAGAATGCTGATAACATTTTATTCCCTTTAAGTTGCAGTAAAAAAAATATCCTTTTCAATTAAAGCGCCGCAATTTTTTTTCCTCCAACGAAGAAAAAATTTGATCAAATTATTTGAAATTTTTTTTCACTTAAATATTCTCATTTTCAGCAGTTTTTTAAAATAAATTTTTCTTTCTTTTTTTGTTTATGCTCATGAATTTTTGGGTTTAATTCATTTAAAAAAACCTTTCAACTCTTAAGGCAATTCTAAATGGAAGATTGAATAAAAACAATTTTTTTTTAAAGGACAACTCGTCGACGAGTTAAGTCTATTATGGTTATTGAATACATGTGTTGTGGCGTATCTACCCGTTATGAAATGGTTCCCACAGAAATATAAAGAATATATGTGAGTCGAATTTTTTATTAATTTTTGGTTATCGATAAAACTATATGCGAATTCAGTAAGTTGGTTCAGCGAAATCAAATTGCTATTATTGTCACATAGAAAGTTGTGCTAATATGGAGCACATTCAAAGAGCAAAGAGAAGGACATCTCAATCGCAAAGGAACTGGAGGGGGAGCGGATGCAAGAAGGTGAACCCTTCTACCATCAAAGAAAGAAGAGATGCGAAGAAATCGACCCCTACACCTCTATAATGGTGGGAAATTCGAGCCAGTAATGTCATGACTGAAAACCTCTGTATGACTGATAAAATTAATACATTTTTATAGTTTGAATTGTAGATATCAGCGTCCAAATAGTGTCTGACTTTTGAAACGGCA
Organism: Baylisascaris procyonis; assembly: GCA_037389465.1. NCBI lineage: Eukaryota > Metazoa > Nematoda > Chromadorea > Rhabditida > Ascarididae > Baylisascaris > Baylisascaris procyonis. The sequence goes on from JAZARR010000200.1 coordinate 5,540,407, forward strand.
ATCCAGCGTAATAAGATAAAGTTACGCAATCGCATCGCACTTATCTTTATCTCACTTTTCCCATTTGTGGCTAATATTTTTTGTTTTTTTTTGTTTTTACCGTTTTCTCTATTGTTTCAGCCGCTGATTATGGGAAAATACTGAAATATAGGAACAGTAAATCGGATATCAACGAATAAATATTGTATTGACATCACCAAAACACAACGAATTGAATACACTCGTTTGTCCTTCGCTTATTGCTGTAACGGAGAGTCAAAAAATTATAGTGTATGGATCAAAATGCAGCTATTTCAAAGGTTGAACGCATTTGCCGGTCAAAAATGGTCAAAAATAATTCAAGTCCGAAGTGCAAACTGCCGGTCAAAAGCGGACAAAAATAGAGCAATAGCATTGGCCATATTCAGTAAATTTTTCTAAAGGCTTAATTCTATACGATTCTAACTTTGAGGTATATTAAACTGTGAATGTTGCAGTTCACGCCTTCAATGGGCAACCGTTGCAATAACGATATTCGTTAGCTCATTCTGCTTTATAAAGCCATCGTTGAATGCATTTGCACTTATGTCATGGTCGATACCCGGTATTGCAATCATCTACTATGAAGGAGTCAAGTGAGCATTCATGATTCGTTTGTGCAAATTTCAATCATCATTGTTTTTTTATTTCTCGAATTTTTTGCTTAAATTTCTTCGAGATTTTATGCTAAATAAGCTTCAGGAAGAGAAGGAATGAGAAGGTAAGGAAGAGAATTCTTCCTGGAAATTCTCTCGTTGCATTTAATCTAAGTTTTTTTTTTTGAAATTTAAGGAAAAACAGGAAAATTCATCCATCTTTAGATCCGCTTTTCTATGATTCCTCTCGTTCGGGAGATTTCAGATGTTTACCTGATTGTCTTACGCATATAACGGAGAAGTATGATGCTCTAAAATTTCGGCTGATATCGATAGCCATAGCAAATCTACATTCTTGGTCGTACCTTTATAAATTGTTTTTAATCGCGCTACCTTCCATTGTAGACGGCATACACTTCGGTCAGAATGCGGGGCATAATTTTCCATTATGGGGGCATAGATTTTCAGGCGCCAAGGACGATTTGGAGTAGAATTTGCATAATTTGCATAAATGCATAATTGCAAATTTGCATAATCAGTTAGTTAAGATTACAAAAAACTTTACCAAAAAAATTTTGCAGCTTTTGTAAAGAATACGATTATAACAATATTTCAAAAGGTAATATTTTGTTTTAATCTCTTCATTTATCAAATTTCACTAGAGAATTTATTTAACGCATACCAGAAGAAAATATCCACGCATTTCGTAGAAATTGAACGTATATTAACTCTATTGGCTGAATTCGAATTCGTTTAATCTGATGCTTCACAACAAAACAAGTAGTAAAACGCGCCAAAACAACTGGCACGATATGTGCTTTCGTTTATCACTTACCTAACTCACCGCTTTTGAAAATTGCCAACAAAGAGTGCAGTATACGGAATAATGCCTTCATATTTTAATTCATTCCCCTTATAAATCGTTTGTTTAAAAGAACCGTTCTGCTGCAGCTTTAAGTGGCAGATTCGACCGATATGAAGCAATAATGCGATTGATGCATCCGTCCAATTCTCTTTCATTTTTAAATGTCTGAATTCATTGATCAATATGAAGGGGATCAACCATAATATTTAATACACTGTCGAAATTTTATGACGCAAATTTCAATAGTTCCCAGTTGAAAATAAATAACAAATCAAGAAACACATATACACAAATATGATATCTTCATAATAAGCATTTGCGAAATAATTTTGCATTTGCAAAACATTTGAGCGAATTTGCAATGCAATTTAGCAAAAGCTATTAATATTAATATATAGGCGGCCACTTCTTTCGTCACCTCTAATTCTCTAATGAAATTGGTTGCAAATTTTAATTCATATTTTATAACGCACATCTCATCTTTATTGAATTATAATTGCATACAAATTTATTTAATTCTCATGTGTTGTTTGATACAAACACATAGGTCGCTACGTATGTAAGCATGACAATTTTTGAAAACGAACTAATGATTGCAGAGCAGCTGAAATATTTTGCAGTTCACAAAAAAAAAATTGCCCATCGATTGAGGATTTTTTCCGACTTGTAACTAAAAATGTACATTTGCCACCTTCAAACAGTGACATTATGCAAATTTACAGAGAAGAAGGGATGTTTATTTGCAGTCAAAAATTTGAGTAAAATTTGAATTTGAGTATTTATAAGATTATAGCTCTTATCAATAGGCGAGTGTCAACACTGTATTTCTATTTCATGCCTAAAGAATACTCACAACAATTCGGCTGTCTTTCTTCCACAATTCCTCGATAAGGCGTACAGATGTGCCATACATATCCGTTGTCACATTGTGCCGAAATTTATTCATAGAAAAGACTAAACGTTATATAATATCTGTGCGCAGCAATGCTAATTTATGGGAATCTTGGATTTCTGAATTAAACTACTATATAGCGTGTCCTTTATGCTGGAAATATTCAAAAATAATTACATTTATCGAAATATTAACACCACAAATAATAAAATAAAGCTGCAAAATAAAATTAAACCGTAACAAAATACTATTCCGCTCCTCTCTCCCTCCTCTTCTAATGCTAGGAAGGTTAAAGGTCAAATTTTTTTTCTGCTGCAATTTTAATTTTTATTGCGCATTTTCAATTTTTCGTGGAAGGAATTTTTTTTTTTTTTTTTTGCAAAAAACCCCCAGAATGTTATATTGTGTCTGTTTATGTGTGTCCGCTTGTCAATTCGGTGTTTTTAATTTGCGAATCATGAAGCCTAAGTTGATGAAATTTGATAGAAATAATCTGTATCGCAATTGGCATTCGAAATCAAAGGTTCTTTCCGCTTAATCGTTAACTCGATGAATGATCAATATTTGAGGGTATTATAAAACCTGAATTAAACTTTGTTATGGAGTCTATTTGAGATGCAGGCATGGATCATTAATAAGCACCACTAAAAATTGAGCAAAGTTTGCGATTTTTTGTCTTATCTTTTAAAGATTTATGCGCACTTTGAAATGCGATTGAAATGACAGAAAGAGCAACTGCGAGGACAACTCTCATGGCGATTCCCCCTACACCTTCAGCCTCCTCGCGCCGTTCTACTTCCCCCTTTCCTCTCCCTTTTCCCCCTTGCCTATCCCTTTCTAACATCAGTCGCCTTCCAACTTTTTTATAATGGTAGGAGACAACAAAATTTGTTTATCTTTGAATATCTAGAATACATAAAGGTCGCTTCCATACGTGTGCTGCGTGGTATCTCTACAACTCCATCTTTTATACCATTCGTTTTTTTCTGAAATCATTTGAAACATCTAAGTTTAATTAACCTTGTCTGAGAATGCCAACTTTTTATTTTACTGTTAATGGTTTGTAGTGATTCACAAATAGGACAAGGTCGATCTACATCGATATGGATATCATTGAAAATTGTTGTTCATTTGGCTTTCTGTCAACTATCCATGATTTTCTGGGCATAATTTATCATTTCGAATATAAATTTAATCACAACTAACACCAGTAATCTATAATATCAAATAACAGTGTATTAAATAAGACCTGTGATTACAGATCAAAGATCATAAGTACCATTTGATATGATCACAGGTAATGACATGAAAATTATTGTCCGCCTAAAATTTATATCTAATGCATTTTAAAACTTTAATTTTTAATTTTAGGCAGTAGAAATTGGGTTTTCGGAAAAATAATTTTCCGTAGCAAGTGATGGGTAAAGATAAAATGCTACAACATGATAAGAATTAAGCTAAGCGCTTCTTTCTGTAGATGGTAAACAGGCACTGCAACGAATTGAAAGGTTTAGAAGTTGGTGCTGGAAGGAACCAAAGTTTTTTTTTTAGATAATTCCAGAAAAGAATTGAAATTTTCAGAAAATTTGACGAAATTTGCAAATAGGATCCTTTTATGATTCGAACATTTTTTCCTTGAAAGTTGTAAAATTAAGCATATGAATGTGAAATATATGATAATGTAAATGAAAATTTTTTCATTATTTGACAAAATCAACTTCGAATATAATGAAAATTTTCTTATAGCGCTGAAGTGCCTGAGGCTGCTAGCTCCCCGTGGAAGATCTTCGTTCTTTGGTCAGCAGCGACAATATGCTGGTTCTCTGATCGACTATTATGTGACTTCTGGCTTTATCTTGGTTTGTAAAATTACTCTCCTTTTCATATCTTTTTTCTTCGGTTTTAATGTAACAAAGATATGCGCTTAGATAAATTAATCATTCGTATGATGCATCTAAAAGTATTGAAAAAAAAGGTAATATAAATCCTGGAAAGAGGCTCAAGGAATAATCTACTTTGTCCATTTTCATTATTTTTTGATCACTTCTTAGTTTTTGACACGTGAAGACACCACTAATTTTCAGATCTAATTTGTTTTGTTCTCCCTCGACGAGAGGAAGTTGAGGGTGGAGAAAAAACAAATTCGCGCATTCGCAATTTATATGATTGGTCGATTCCATAGGAACATATTTTGCCCTTAATTTTTGAAAAAAATTGTGCTAAAGGCTGTCCTGATGAGCTAAAGGCTGAGGTAGTACAAAAGCACATATCGTGCCAACTCCCATAGCGCGCTTTCCCATAGTTTGATACAACGAATAAATTTCTAGCAGAGATTAGCATCGGTTTATTTTTTTCGTAATAGGGGATTCACTTTGTTGTTTGCAACTGTTGTCGCTGTGACAAGAGTTCAGCGACATTCAAATAATCCGTTTTGGTGTTTGGGAAAGTCAGATTCGATACGTCAAAAGAGCAACGATCAAATGCACTCTTGAAATTCGTTGAAGGATCGTCTTTTCGAAATATTTCAAAGTGATTTTCTCCCCTCTTCATTATTGCCTTGAAGCGATTACAGATATGAAATCTAAGAAAATTATAAATGTAAGAAAATTATATTTTTTACAATATAAGTTATAAGCCTCATATGATTTATAGTGTCAAATTGCGTAACGCTTATCGATTCACTTTTTGTTTCTCCCAACTTCTTTGTAAATTATTATAAAATTTTATTCTTTTCCGTTTCATTGCGACTCTCAGCGAAAAATTGCATTCTGTTCATTGATGTCACGACAGTTTCGCATAGTGAAGAGGTTATTTGGTCTTAATATACAGGAAAATCTTAAAACTTTTGCAGAAAGTTCGTGAAAATTTAATAATGAAAACTTTTTTGAAAAAAAACTTACGGTCTTTAAGAGAGATAAAAGAATTCTATCAAAAATAACCATCTCGGTTTGAAAAAAAACGAAAAATTAAATATGTGTGAGAAAAATTTTCACATTTTTTCATAGAAAAAATGATTCTTTTCTTATCAAATGAAATTTCGGAGTTTTTTTGTATAAATATTGAATAAGATACTGTACTAATACTTTTGATCTCAAACATTCTTCTCTTCTTAGTTATGTGAATATTTAGCTACATTTTTTATGCTTTGCGTCTCTTCTTCTCTGCTGCCGTATTTCTTCCTTTCCTTCTTTTTTCCTTGAAATAGCGATACCTTTGAAAGTAGCTAAAGAAAGAGTGGAATTATGTATGCGGAAACTTCGATGAACATCGAAATGGTTTATCCGTCAATGAATTTGTATCGGACGAACATGTTCGGTGCTCTTTCAATGTGATGATCGATGATGTGATTCGCTTATTCGGATGCAATTTCGCGTATAACAAAGCACAGCAAAGGGAACTTGTTTCTTGCAACGTCCGCCTTCATTTAGAATACTATATTCATCACTCATAGAAATACATTACGCACCAATGACAGAATTATTTCCCAAGGGATCTATGATACATTAGTTAAAGAAATCTGGCTCATTATGATGGATCCTTATATCTTAACTCATAATCTCATAGGCAATGAATCAAACGGGGGATATATGAGAGAGAGAGAGTATGTACTTTCCATTTAAAAAACCCGAGGTATGGGTTTTTAAATGTGATTAGCATCCATGATTTTTTACTCATATCATACTAAAAAGGTATTTTGCAAAAATCACTAATCATTTTGCTTCTAATAAAAACTCAAACTGCTATGATTCATAAGAGTATATCATTGGAATTTTCTCAATGAAGATGCATCAAGCATAGAACACGAACAAGCATTATAAATGATAAAGATAACGTTGAAATTTTCGAACGTTTTTTTCGCAGCACTCTATCTAAATTGCTGAGTTTTGGACAGTCGACAATTGGCGAGTGCTTTTTATCAATCATTTTCCTTTCATCTAATCTCAATTATGTACTTTTTGCGAGATTTTGCATAAAATGCAATGTGTCGAGGTCATGTCTGTGCAAAAGTCTGTCTGTGTCTGTTCAGTTGTTATGGTTAACGAGGTGCAAAGACAATGACAGTGTAATCTGGTGAATGTAGTCAAGTCTCTGAACCCACCTGTGAAATTTTCGGTTATTCGGACCCATTATGAAGGCGCCACAGAATTTTCCGGTCAGTTTCGCTCTAAAATCAGTCAGGTGTGTAAAACTTCCAAGTCAGTTTCGCTTCAAAACCTATCAGATGCAGCTTCAAAATCTGGTTCTCAGCTAAGGGAATTGTGCAGCTGGTTGTCGCATTAAAAAAATGCACATGAGGCATTGTTTTATTGTTTGTTGAAAATTGCTGCAGCCGACTGATTCTAGGAATTGAACTGCATAAAGCACATTTTATGCCAGCCTGCTTTCGGTTATCCCTACTTATCTGAAGAGGCAAGTAGGGATAACCAAAGGCATAAAGGGGTATCGCATTCGTTTGTTGATCTCATAATAAGTAACATTCGTAACTTAACTGCTTTAGAAAGCACTAGTAAATAATTACATGTTTGGTAAGTACCGCTAAATCTTTTGTTGGGTTTCCGCTCGTCAACTTTTTTTTTGTAAACCGTAACCACTTTCGATTTCATTATAATTGAGAATTCTTTATTCGTTGTTTATGCGTGCTGTACATCTATCGGATCCAATACATCTAATGGAACTAAAAACACTTATCGGATTTGAAACATATCGTATCTGATACATCCATTAGATTTAATAGATTCATTTGATCCAGTAGAGTTACTTAGTCTGACACATTTATGGAACTTAATATACTCATCGGATATGAGATATTTAACGAACCTAATTGTGTTCTTTTGAAACAAATCCTATCCGATTCTGCGCATCTTGGGGCGATGAATAAAATGAAGAGAAAATTCTTACAAAAGAAATTTTGAAAAATGTTAGCGAGAAATATTAAATTTAAATGCACTGAGCTTTTTTTTGCGATAATTTTGATTAGCATTTAAACATTTCTTGTTTCTGCAAAAATTGTACTAAAAATAATATCCACAAAGATAAAATGTAAATCTAATTTATGCAAATTTTCGCCCCAACATATGCAAATTCATTAAAAAAATAATTACAGGGACACCGTATCTACATGCAGCATTCCATCTTCTCAGCAGTGTTGCCGCATATAACGTTTTCGTAATGTTCTCTCTACTCGACATACATCGACGCAACGATTCACACAATTTCAACGTGACCATAAAGCATTTCCCTTATCAAGGCTTATTTGGATTACCCTATATAACACTTAGCGAGAAACGAATATAATTATCGGAATTAATTAATGATTTGGAACATGAAATTAATATCTTTATTGGAGCCTGAAATAATACTCATATCATTCATCCCAAAACAGAAGCGCTGCCCATTGTTGATCATCATCGAATTAAACTGTCGACTTGTTGTATTTACAAATATTACTCAACCCGTGAGTAATCAATAAATCACATCGTATTTGACTAACAGTAATTCGTCTCTCATTAATTGCTGTTACAATGTGCGCATTTTTGTAGATCTTTTTTTTTCAAAGCTTTCTTCCATTCATTAACTTTGCTCTTCAATTTCTAGTTCCTAATAACAAATATGAAATCCGTATTATTTAATAAAATTACGCGTTATTTTTTTTTTAATTTGTATAACTATCAAGAGAATTGTTTATAAATTGGGAGAAGTGGTGTTTATTGACGATGTATAAAATTTCAAATTCAACGCCTCTCTGAGGAAACAATTTTTTAAATCATTTTACTTAAATTCAATATTTTTCAAATCTTATCAATTAGTTGACTAATTGAGTATAGATTTTCAAGAGTGTTATATTTACAATCATCCATTTTCTTTATGAGATTCGAGAAGAATGTAATGAACCTATGATCAGGGGTTGTTTACTATTTTCCCAAGCGTTATTAATCCATTCCTGCCAACTTGAATGGATTCATTAATCGACTGAAACCTTCTAAGAAATCGCTTGAATACGATTAGTATAAAGAAAATTGCGCACAGCACATTGTTTAACAAATATCTGCTCAGAAATGAATTGGATCTGGGATTATGTTGAAACGATTAACCAAAAACGGTTCCTTCAAAGATGGATTCAAGTATAACAGAGGCATTGAATGCTAAATTCGGTGAAATTTTATTACAGGTGAATTTCCTTTGGCATATTTGTGGATTTCTATACTTAATCACTGCCGTATATATGACAATTTTATTCACAAGCATAGCCTCATGCAATTCAAATGTTGCACTATTCAGGTGCGTTTTCAAATTAAAGCTTGATTTCTATATTAGTGGTGTTAACTTCCGGTAATGAGACGTTCGGCATTTTCGTGATATTAGATACTAAGAAAGAAGACATTCAAGGTTTCTTATATCCTTCTAATATACTTCTTCATTTTAATCTTTTCAAATATCGCCTCACTCTCTCTTTTTTCTCGCGTCTTATAAAAATGCCTGAGGTGAAGTCTTACCTTACTACTATGCCTAATTGTATAAGTAAGGTGAAAAGTCTTTTTATAACATTAATAGTTTTGAACTTAAACTTTTTTGTAGCCTCGAATTCTATTCATTCTCTTTGATATACATTTCACATTGAAATTATTATGTGCCTCACCGCAATATTTTTCAATCTCCTAACATTTTCAAATATTGCAATCATTTCATTTCGTTTTAGAATAATATATTTCAAGTTTTTTTTTCTTGGAAAATTCCACCACAATATTTACTCAACTCATTTGTGTCTATTTAAAATTTTAGAGCAAATTTTGCAGCTCATTTTCATTATTTTTATCAAAATTTATCATTCACAAATTTGAGACGCTATCACAATTGGAATTACGGCATGAAAATAGTTTGGAAATTGATTAATTGATTTGAAAGTGACGAATCTTGATTTATCTTAGAAAAATGCCGCAAATTTTCTTTTTTTTTTTTATTGATTTTTGCTAACAATTTTTCAAATTTCCAGATTTTTCCGACGTTTTTTTTTATCATTTGATTACACCTTTCTTCTCTAAGATCTGACAATTTACAATTAATCCCTCTAATTGCGTGGGACTATATAGGACAAGGGATTGAGTGCTCATGCATGATTCGAAATTCAATTGTCTCAATTTGTAAATTCCTTTGCGTGGTCATTTTTCAATCAAATTTTTCTTGTACACATTTTGTTTGAAAGTTTGTGTTCTTCTTTTGCTTATTTGAAATTCATTTTTAGCCATTTTCTGCTGTGGTTTATATCCATCATAATTCGTGCATCTATAAGCTTTACTGATTGATTTGTTCTACGAAAAAATATCGCCGTTTCAATAACGAGTTTATGAATTAGTTGCATTAAAAGTGTTGTTTTATAAAATGTTGCATGTTTTTTGTCCTCGTTTTTCCGAACCCTCTCGTCTTCACCCTCTCCAACCCCTCCCTGTCGCCATATTACCCTATAAACAAACTTTTAAAGCATGAAATAATAAAAATAAATTTTTACCATTACATGGAGTTTCTTGCGTCATTCTAAACGAATCATTTCTATTATTGATGCTGAAAGTACCACGATATCGGTCAAGTTAATATTTATTTTCTCTTCTACTTAGGAATGGCATACTAAATTCGATCATTTGATAGCTTACAAACAAATTGAGAAATATTTCAATGTTTTCTTTTGCATAACAAAATAAATAAGCGCAAACTAATCACTCATGGAATATCATAAAAACTGTTTTTAAAAAATTTGAAAAAAATTCCCAAAATTTGAAAAATTTGTTGCTCAAAAAAATGCTCTCTACATTTCAGGATATAGGATTATCTAAGATAGCTTTCTTTATTGTCATAAAAAGTCATTACCCTCCACACAGATCGCTCTGTTTCTTTCTTATTTATGAATGAATAAAGTTTCCTTCCATGTATTTTTATGCTTTTTATTCTCTTTCATTCGTTTTTTTCAACATTCTTTTCATGCTTCTCGGGCATCGCATATGTATTCTTTTCTGGTATATGCACTTTTTGGATGTAAATATTTCATCATTTTTAGCATTTTCTTTGCGATTTTTAGAAATGACTTCCGTTCTCATTGTCGTCGCAACATGTACACAATTATTGTTTCAAATGTATAAATTTGTTTTGCAAATATTCAAATTACATTCAAAAATTTATAGATTGCGGTGAAATTTATTTTTATGCAGATTTTTGAAATTTTGAAATTTATATAGATATTTTCGACTTTTGACTGACTGATATTTTATGGCCAATATTTTCGGCCAAAATTCCACTCTTGACCAATATTTTTCAAATATGTGTTTAAATCATTGAGAAACACAAAAAGTTTAAGAAACTGGATGGGCATAATTAGTGCAATGAATTTTTTGATTCGGTGAAAAATAATACATATTATTTCAAGAACCGAATGAACAAATAAATAACCTAGAGAGTAATTTCCCCACTCTTTTACTTTACAAACTGTCATTTCGAACTGGTTTATATTCATAAAGTTGAGAAAAATAAGTTGATTTTAAAATCGCTCTCGTAGGCTTGCTTACGTTGCTTTCCGCCTAACCCCCCCCCCTCCTCCTCCCTCTGCCCCTGTTTTGTCCTTTCAGTTGAGAAGATGGAAAATTTGTGTTACGTCTGTTCGATTCTTGATAGATCGCAAAACATGTGCAAGTATCTTTGATGGTTTATTGTTCGTTGATTGGAGAGTGGATTCTATTTTTGCAAAATAAAACAAAGAATGTCATGACCTATTAAACGATAATCCACACAAAAATCCGTTGAACATTGAATTTTTGTTATTTACGATCCATTTGTAATTGAATGATTACACAATGAACTACAAGTGACGCATCGGAATGAGGAAGCTTAGCGAAGGAGACTAAACGATATGCGCTTTTACCTCGCACTCATCTGACCAACCGCTATCAAAAATTATCAACAAATAATGAAATATGCGAATCAGTATCATCATACTTTAGCCAATCCGACTGCTTTTGCAATTGGTCCACGAAAGATTGTATTTTTAAAACCCAGTCGGTGTGCACCGATTGGATGTTTCATATGCTCTGCATTATATGCATCAAATTTCGTTGCTCTGCCGTCATTGGTTATATAATTTCGGCTAGCGGAAAGACATATCTGCATTATTATATATAGGTATAATATCGCTATAATGCGTTTTGAATATGCTAATTTACTGTTTATATGCAAATTTATTACAAAAGTGGTATGCAAATTTGAGAATGCGTAAAATAGAATAATGCGCTAATAAGATTAATACGATACATATATTTTGGACAAAAAACTGAAAAAAGAACGACCGATGCCATAAATGTTTGAAAATAAGCTAAAAACACGTTTTGATGATGGATGAAAATATTCGCTGATGCTTTTAGCAACTTTATTGGGTGTCTTATTGCATGTGCAACAAAATATTACACATCGATAGGTTCCATTCCTTTATGTGAGAATCCAGCGAAATTAAATGTTTATGTTCGATTCGTTCAATTTCAGAGGTTTAGAGAGATCATCACTTTCAAGCTCTAATCTCCACTAGAAGTGCATCTTACCGTGAAGGTAGCCGGCGAAGCCTTTCGCCGTTAATCACTACTCTTCGGATACTGTAATTGTTCATCGCTGATTTTAGCTACAGTAAAAAAATTTGGTTGGACTGTTCTATGCACGCGTCATTAAGAGGCTTCTATTAGATAAGTACATCCTACTTGAAATAAATTCAACGTTTCCTTTAATAATTCATTCAAAGCGATATGCAGCTAATAAACTTGGCGTACAGCCTGAAAATTATCACTGAAGGTGAAAACACGTGAGCATCAAGCGGAATCGAACTCGGAATGCTCAGGCCGTCACTTCATTATCCTTTATGCTAACGAAACATTTGATGTATTGTTACTCTCAGCTTAGTGATGAAGATTTTCAAATTGGCCATAATATAATTCAGCGGTGAAACTTTTAATGCCTTCGAAAATATCGTTTCATTATTCGGTAAATAGTTTGATTCAATTGGTTTCATCAGAAAATAATACTCGCTGTATCATCGTTGATGCCTTTTGATCAGTCTCCGAAGTGAACGAATAAAAGTCATGAACGGGACGTGCTGTCTGTTATGATGCGACTTTCTTTGAAAAGAGAAATGAGAAGAGATCAAAGGGATTTGATTGAGTGTTATGGAATGAACGAACTTGTTAAGATCGTTGATTTAGTACCGCTTATCGAAGTGAGTGGGAGGTAGAAGGGGATGGTACCCTGAAGGTCTTTGGAAAAGTATATAGGAGCGTGATTTTCCACTTGAATGCGCCTTCTCACACTATCCACATAGAATGTTTTCATTGAAAAATTATTTAATTTTTCATGCTAACAATCAAATAAATATAATCGATATCAACATATGCGTTAAAAATATAAGATCATTTATTGGTGTAAATTGAGCACTGATCTATTAGTTGTATATTACAAATAGCAACATCAAAAACCATTTACTATCCATCGGTCATTCACCTCCGCATTTATTTGCTCGATATGTGCATTGAAACATCTTTCTTCAGTTATAATTCAATAAGGGATGTGATATATAATAGGCTATTTATAATTTAAAAAAAAATGCGACGCTTTTGTTTTTAAACTCTCTTTAGCATAAGAAAATCATTGATGTGTTTTCATAAAAAGTTTTATGAGATCATTTGTGAAAATTTTCAGCTATCGCTTCATTGATTTTCACTTCTTCTATATAATTTGGGATAGTTCCATCCTCTCAAATGGGAGAATTTACATGGGAGAATTTAAATGCAACTTGATCGATCATCGATCCTGAAGATAACCTTATATTCCGAGATAATCAACAAGTGAATTTATCTAATTTGCTAGCAAACAGTATTTCATAATGGAATTATTTAATTTCATTTCATTTAATTCGATTTCCTCCCGAACTTTATTACTTTCATATCTTTGTAAAATGAGATATGATTGTATTTTCTAATGGAATAATTCAGCTGTATTTCTCTATTTAAAAAGTTCCGATGAAATAAATCTCTAGTCACTCTGCTTATTCATATGAATTAGTAATCCTCATTTCCAATCAATCTCAATTGTTTTTTCTTCTAAATTCAATCGAAGAGTATTTTGGTTTTCTTCCTCCTTCCTGAACAATTGAACCACTTTAAGAGCGATTTCCGTATGGAAGCCGAATTAATGACAGAAATGATTTGAATAAACGATAGAAAATTGATGAGAAAAGTCAAAATTTTTGAAAAATTAAAGGAAAATTTTCAATTGTCTTTTCTTAAATGTTTTTCATACAAATAAACTTTTTAGAATTTAAGTTTGCCAGTTATATTTATTCAATAAATATTTCCTATAAAATAACATATTTTCATGGTTGTAAACTTTTATAATTAAAGAAGAAAATATATAAGACATTATGTTTGGGTAAATATTTGATTAGTTTTTTCTTTCGTATAATGAATTCTACCTAAAATGCAGTGATTCTTATTTTGATAGAAAAAATCATCTTTTTTTTCTTCCACTAACGAAAATTTTCGTCTTTTCTTTTGTTTATCCACATTCCTTTATTCCTCTTCCAAATTTCATCCATCCATTCTTCTCATTCCTTCAACGAAATTTGTGAGCTGAAATTATATTCTTATACTGTACTTTACTTATTATATTTTTAAAAATTAAATCAATCTATTATTAAAATTCCCATCAATAACAGTTGAAAGATACGATTCATTACAAAGAGATTTTTATGAAAGAGACAAAGCGTATCTAAATAAATGTGCCATCATTAGTTGTTTTTCGTTCTTCAATACGAATGTAAAATTTCAGAAAAAATTGGATCACAAAAGAGATTTCTTAATGCTCTATGAAATATCATTTAGGAAATCATCTCTTTAATTTATTTCAATCGAAAAAAAAAACTCAATTAAATGTTTCTTTTTAAAGAATTTAATTTTAGTCATCCAATAGAGATATTTGACTTTTTGAAATCTGGAAATTTCAAAAAAAAGCTTAAAAATAACTTGAACATTTAATGAACATTAGCGGTTAAAGATTTCAGTCGGAAGAAATTTTAATCTGGTCGCTTAATGAGGGGAACGGAAGAGGAGGATAGATATTTGCTTAGGCAATGAAAAACCAATGTTTCTTACCGAAGTTCTTCGCCGCATTTTCTTATATAGGATCTTCTTTTTTTTTTCAATTATTTTCTCCAATATTACTTACCATATGAGGGGGCCATAATAGGCTAGGAGTATCTCATAGTTGTTAGTGATTTTTTTTTTTTTAAATTACATTTTCACTTATTTTCTCGCATTTTTGGATATTGTACGCCACAATCCTCTCTCCTTTTTATTTTTAAATGCTTTTATTTTAGACCTTAGTTCAAATTTATTTTAATGACACTTTTACCTTGCTGTGAGAAAAAAAAACTCCACTCATTTAGGGATTGTTCTTCTTGACCTGCAAAGGAATTAATTCGTTGTTGTGTTGAAGCGACCGCCTTTTGTAGTGCACAAAATCTCGACAGCCGACACTATAAAACGGATGTGAGAGCCATTTGTCTTATCATTTTGTTGGGATCTTATTGGAAACATTTTGCAATTTCGGGTTGATCTTCGATGACTCGCTCAAACACACATTTGAGCATATAGTTTCTATTGTGTGTTATTTCATATGCCGAATACCGTGCAAATTCAAATAAAACCCCTAGTGCTATAAATTTTGAAAGTATTGTCTAATAAAAGTGGCAAATTGTTTTTAATTTATTTAACTATTCAAAGGTTGAAAATTAAAAGTAATATAACTCATTTATTAGAGATTTCAAATTTCAATATTTTATTACAGATTTATTTATTAATTCATTAACTTACTCATATTTTTACTACAAAGAAAAATTACCATTACAACTTACTCGTCAATTTCGTAGTATTTGATGAGATTTATGTGATAATGAAACTTAAATTATGCCGTTAATTGAATTATCGTAGTTAAATTATTCAACTAATCATCAAATGTTTAAAATATCATTAATGCCAAATTTATTCAATATACCGTAAATTTTTTATTTATTTAGCATAATTTAAATGTTTTAAATTATCCTTATCATTGCTTTATCACTTTATCATTATCTTTCTCTTTCTTGGTTATTTTTGTATATTATCTTATCGCTTATCATATCAGTGAGTAGCTATATTTTTTATTTATTTAGCATAATTTAAATGTTTTAAATTATCCTTATCATTGCTTTATCACTTTATCATTATCTTTCTCTTTCTTGGTTATTTTTGTATATTATCTTATCGCTTACCATATCAGTGAGTAGCTATTCTATCATTTTGTAGCTGATATTTTTGCTTTACATTCTAAAATGTCAAATTTTCATTTTTCCTAAAATCGTTTTTTCTGTCATTTTTCCACAAATCACTTTTTTTAAAATTTTTCCGAGTATTTTTGGACGTCAAGTAAACTTTGTTGCAATTTATTTCCGACCCTCAGTTTTCAATACATATTTAAAGTTCTATTCCATACGAAAATGATATAGAGCAATAAATAATGAAACTATATTTTCCCATTATTTAATTCAAATATTTTTGTGAGGTATAGCTTAGTATAATGCACATGTGCTAAAATATTTGCAGAAGAAAAGTGTATTTTTGTGTTCGAAATTTAATCGTTCAAAAATATATTCTAATATAAAAGTATCGAATAAAATGGAAATTAACACACCTTACATTCCCTCTTCATTTTAAATCGCTCTTTTTTATTGTTATTTACGTTGTTCTCCACAGAGTTGACAAATTAGCTTATGCCACTTTAAAGGAAATCAGGTATGAAAATTTAGCTTCTATTCGAAGAAAGACAATAGGAAAACTCTCAGTACCTCAAGTTCCAGAGCACAGAAATTATTAGATAATTGGTTTTATATCGCATTTCCATCTGAAATATTTTCCGTTTTCCTATTTCACAGTTACCTTAATTCATTTTATTTCCTCGTCACACCTGCATCATGCTGTCATTCATTTTTTATATAAACAGGTAAATAAATAGCTTCGAAATTTGTTAGTCGCTTCTCAGCAATTTTTTTCAAATACGAAAAGTTGAGCTGCGAAGAGGAAGGAGAAAGGGGAAGAATCCATACTGAACAGTTGTTTTCCAAATATCTTAGTAGCGAATCTATGTGCACCAACCAATCGGAATTTTCTTTTAGCAGACGATGAGGGAAGGGGGAGGAAGTTCTCTGAAAATCAAATTAGAATGATGCATCATTGTTTGAAATTATCACATTCCCATCAACACATCATTTCAACATTTTGCATTGAAAAAACTATGAAATTCTTTCAATTCTTGTCTTCTTGATTAGCAGTACGATGTAGCATTTATGCTTATACTCATCTATGCATCCTACGCATTTTTCATTGGTTTATTTCTAGAATATTTCGATCCCCGTTTATAGTATCAATTTCATTTCATGTTATAGTGTTGCAGTTGCTTATGATGCTTATGAAAGAAACGGGCTTATAATTTAAGTTTTACTGTATAAACTCATTGATTATAGTTTGGTCTTAGGTGTTTAAAAAGAGAGACGCTTTGTTTCTTTGCAATATAATATGTAGATATATTTTAGCTTTATCTTGAACGACACATCGCGCTTATTACCTCAGCACTCATTGGACAGCATATTACCAGTGTTGATTAGATTCCTATTCGTTTCTTATTATCATCGCTGTCCTCTCCCCTCTATTATCTCCTATCACCGAAAACCTCACAAGATGTTGTCTGGTATAAGGATATCACCTCATGAGAGTGCTGATCAACCATATGGAAATGGAATAGAATAAATATAGGATTGCAGCAAATTATAGTCGAAAGGAATAGAATCGAAATGAATAAATTTGTTTCGTTGAGGTGTGAGATGGATCTGAAAGAGTCGGAATATCAGCGTCAAATGCGACGTGTTGCTTTCTTTGCGATCGTTATATCGACAGCAGCCGTTATCACATCAATTATCACCTTACCGATGCTCTACTCTTTTGTCGCTAATCTTCATAGTCACCTCGTTGCTGAAACCGATTTCTGCAAAGTTTGCAATTTTCTTTTTTGTAATGAGAATTTTCTAACAGCTCCTGACAGATATAATTTGTTTGCTAAGAACGTTCATATCAATGGACTCGGTGAGGAATGCAAAGTCGGTAGCACCAGCACTGTCCAGCATTTTGAAATGATTTATAAAATTTTGAAATGTTTGAAATGTCTAACATTTTGAAATGAAATAAAATAAATTCCTAAGAAAAATGGTGCAAATGGATCGCTTCACCCTTCCCTCCTCCCTCCTCCCCCCTCCCAACCCATAATTACGTGCTCACAGTTGAGAAACAACTATAAAATTTCAGAATAAATGGTGCGCTTTTCATACGCTTACTCTTTTATCACTTATGAAGGAATCATTTATCACTTATCACTTAAAAGAACAATCAACATGCTTGTGAATAACATGCTTATCACTTAAAAGAACAAACATGCTTGTGAATAGAATGAAGTCCTTCCAACATTATTTTGTAAGCTAAAAAAAATTGTGAGATCAACGATTCCACTCATCTTTTACATCGGTATAGTTGAATATTGATTGTTTTTTTTTACTTCCCAGCACTAGTTTTTATTACAGTCGATAAATTCGATTTAAAACTTATGAATTTTAGGAATTTATTTGAACTTTAAGAAATACGTAAATTTATATTTCATAAAAATCTATCAATTTTTAGTTGCAAACGATTTTATAAGAAAAAAAAATTTCGCAGCAGATTTTTTTATAAATGTAAAATAATTCGTTGATTGCAAAAATTCTTCAATTATTCTAAAAAATCTCAATTGTAAATTTAATTTTTATTAGTAACAAAAATTAATTGATAATTTCAACCAACAATGATGTTAGTCAATAGCAAAGAATAATTTTAGCAATACTTTAGCAGTAATGTTGGTTAATAATTATAAAAAAGTTTTATTATTTTTTTGTAGTCACGTTCGAGAGTTATTTTTTTGTAGTCACGTTCGAGAGATATGTGGACGGAAATGTCAATTTTGAATCATCAACAAGCAGTGCATGCGCGTTGGAAGCGACAATATGGTGGATATGGAGGAGGTTTTCCGAGTATGCATTGATGTTTTTAAATGGCTTTCTTATAGAATTAATTTTCTTATCAACGAAATTATTATTGCTTATTGGAATTACGTCATTTGTTCACTTATAAGCGCTCCTTATCCTCCGTTCAAAAAAAAATCTATTTTGGAAAATTGTGACCGTTGCCAGCTGGTCTTTCCGGCCAGTTAGTAACGATAGAGAGCATTTGATGCTTAAGGATCCTCATCCAAACTGTTTATATTATTCTGCTGTATTTTTCTTCTCATAGTTTTCAGTACAACTAAAAACGTTTGAAAATTCGATTCACTTTTATTTAGAATATTTGAAATTTGTTCGATAAATCTGAAAAAAAAAACATTTTTTTCTTACGATTTCAATCGGCCTAACTCGTTTCTGCAAGTTTTGCAGAGGCTATAGCTAGAATCATTATTCTATTGCAGATTCAGTGTTGAATAGTGATCCAGTAGAAGTATGTTGCCCTTGTCAACAAGGACCAGTAGGACATCCTGGACCGCCCGGTGACGATGGAGAGCCCGGATATGATGGTCAAGACGGGCAAGATGGTATCAATGGCAGAAATGGATTAATAATCGAGAGCTCAGCGAAGGTTCTGCGACAGTTCATCATGAAAATTTTTGAAAGTATTTACGGAAAAAAAATCAATTTTTTTAAATTTATTCAGTTGTTTATTTCTTATTCATATCTATTTCTATGTCCATAATTTTCATGGAATTTTCTTTGGCTGCAGTAGAAGTGCGCTGATAATGAAAATAGAGCTTATCAATCAAAGTAACAATGATAGTAATGATTATAAGATCGATAATTTGAATATTTGATCAATTTATGCTTTAAGTATCAAAGATGAGAGTAGGTTTGTTTATGCCTCTGAATCGGAGATCATCGCAAATTTGTTTAAGAAAAGATGGATGGATTTTTTTAGTGCGGTTTGTTTAGGTGCTAATAACCAAACGCCGCTTTCTGGATTTGAAAAGTCTTAGCAAAGAAGGAGCGATGGACACTGATGGTCACTAACCTTTATTCTTGGATAATTTGACCCGGATCAGGGCTTGATATAGAACGTGGCCTGACCTTAATGTCTGGGTCGCTTAGAGAATTATTGAGGGAGGTTCTTTTGGCGTTAAAGATTGTTTATTTTCAGCATGAACCATGTGTAATTTGCCCACCAGGACCACCAGGACCGGACGGACCTCCTGGTAGGAAAGGACCTCAGGGTCCCAAAGGTGAGAAAGGAGAAGAAGGCAAAGATGGAAAACCTGGACCGCCAGGCTTGGCTGGACCTGTAGGTCCGGCGGGTGCACTGGGAAAGCAAGGACTGCAGGGTCAAAAAGGCGAACCAGGCCGTCTTATCGATAAGTTTAATGGACCGCCAGGACCTCGGGGAAGTTATGGACTTCCAGGCCGACCGGGTCGGAAAGGAGGACCCGGCAAAGATGGTGTCTCTCCGCGAGGGCCTCCAGGACCTCAAGGTAATCGCGGCAAACCAGGAGCGCGAGGTGCCCCTGGACCACGAGGGCCGCCTGGCCGACAAGGTACACGAGGTGAAAATGGCAATTGTGACCACTGTCCTGAACCTCGTACCCCTCCGGGATATTGAAAACAGATATAATGAAGTGATAATTGCATCGATAGGAAAGCTAAACGAATTATACTAACAAATGTATTAAAATCCTATGTGTATTCTAGCTATAACCTCTGCAAAACTTGCATCAATGAATTAGGCAATCTAGAACCTAATAAAAAGAATTTTTTCTCAAATTTGGGGAAAAAATTTCAAATATTCTAAATAAAAGTGAATCAAATTTTCAAACATTTTTAATTATGTAGGAAACCGTGAAAATGAAAATACAACAAACGACATATCTGAGCCATAAACACTTGTCGTCCCATTCATATATTTAACGCTTTTCCTAAAGGACGTTCTGCTGTCAGGTAATGGTTATTGCAGGTTAGTAGGTGTTACTGCAACTGAACAACTCAATAATGACAGATATATACGCCTACTTATATTTGAAATTCAAGAAACAATGTTTGGATACAATAGCTGCATTAGAGTATAATAATCATTCACCTCTGAATTATCCAAATAAACAGAATTAAAATCGCTTCAGTTTCCTCGTTATTTTCATATTGTAAAGAGTAACGAAGGAGGGGGGATTCGATGAACTAATTTTTTAAAAAAAAAAATTGGTTTAATAACTAGTAATTGCTTTGAACAAGTTTAGCAATCAATAGAAGAGAAAGGGCGATCGCTAATAAACATTACAATAATCCTTGGAATACATAGATGCATCCTCATCATAGCTATACTCTTGTACCATTCGTTTACGTGATACATAGAGATATTGATGGAAACGATTAGATTAGCCAATTTCAAAACAAACAATGTTACAAAAATCGAATAAAATGTGCGCATTTGGAGGATAGATACAAGTCAAAAAATACATAAGTAATACGTTCTTTACATGAAGCACAGTAACGTACGGAATAAAACCCCAGGAGCGTTATTGCAGCTAATGTTTAGCATTTTGTATCGATTCCTCGCAATATCTTTTCGAATTTTTATCGCTTTAGTGGGTCGGTTGTTATTAGTTTCGTTAAATTGTTAATTTAATATCACAAAAGATTCGCTTACTGTTGTAAATGATATGTAAAAAAAAAATTGCATTTAAACGGTATTGTATAATAGAAAAAAAGATGGAAAAATGATTGTTTTTAAAACAACTGAGATGGAATAAAAACATATGAAAGAAGAATTTCGAAATACAATTGCTACCTGCACAAGTGATATTCAGTAGAATCGTTTTTTATGAACACGCAACACTAACGTGTTTCCATTGCTTGAAGCCTCCTGGGATGAATAAAGCACCAGGACCACCAACTGCATGCAAAGTCTCAACACTCAAACCTGCAAGAACACCACCGCATAATGAATGCTCACTGTAACTAATATATCATCATGCCTTAAGCGTTGGAAAATTGGAACAATTCATTTTTATATGCAGCTCGACCACACCTACTACTAAACAACTACTGATCCATGGACTTGAGCTCGAACTCGAGAGAATGGATGGTGCTGTAACGTCTCAATGAGTAATATTTGTATTATCACTGCTATAACACAGCGCTATTTGCATAATTCTGGAATGGGAAATGATATTCCAAAAGAGTCAAAGATCAAAAATTATCGTCATTGTTGAACAGGACAATGCAACAAAACGAGAAAGACAATGGGAATGCAAAACAATGTCAATAAAATAAACGTTTGTTGTAATGAATATCGTGTTATGGTAACGATTTGTGTTATAATATTATAACAACGAAATGCTAACGTCCTTCCATCGGTGAAAGTTACGTATTGTCTAGGCCATATAATTGTCCCAATCAGAAATTCCCTTTATGCAGTGTTTTATGCAAATATTTTGTTCAATAATTAATGAGCACATCATCACCAATGTCATTAGTAATAGGTTGGTGATAACACAAGTGGTAGTACATTTTATCACTGATAATACACCACAATAATAAAGCCATATATCAGTTAACAATAACAGCTAGAACTGCACTAAAAACGAACAATAACTACGTGAAAACGTTTGTCATAGCGCAGAATTCAAGCCGCAAAGATTGCAACAATTTGTAGTGCCAATTAACAAGGCTTTATCAGATAATACGCGCAGCCTGTTGCGTTTTCCTGACTGCTAATGTGAATAAACGAGGCTGAAAACCTTTAGAATATAAATGAACGAATATTTTTATATGACGCGGTTGATGACTTCAGATATGGAGAAGGTAAATTATAAGCCACTTTTACGATAAAGAATATATTTATTGAAGGAAAATATTCTTTTCAACATCGATAAGGAAACAAATGAAAGTTGAAGTGAAAGAAGGCCATAAACTGAGTTGTCCTTCAAGCAATCCGATGGAGGAGGTGAGGATAGGCGTAAACATGTCCATCATGCAAAACGATACATCAAAAACGTCTAGAAATAAGCAAAGAAAGCCGCGCCAATAATTTCTATCTGCTGTTGAAGTCAGACCTCCTCAGCGGTTTAATTTTAAGGAAGAAATACCCTCAGCAGCAAAGCATATATGTTCTAGAAGGTTGAAAGTTTAAGATCTCTTCAAGATAGCTTCAAAAACATAACGATATCCATATTTTTACAAGGAAAATAGAAGTCAGATATTTGCATATTAATCAGAGATAACAATTCCACTACATATATAAAATAAGAGAAAACAAACCCAACAATGTTGAAATATTGAAATACTCGACCTCTTTAATAGTGGAACTTAATTCTTTGCATAATCGGGTAAATAATTTTTCAATAGCATTAAGACTCAGCCAAAAGAAAACAAAAATGTAAGATCCAATACTCGACGAGGAAAATCCGGGGATCCCAATAGGAACCAAACATTATGATATTAAATTCATCTCACCCGTCCCTCTCCTAACATTATATCGAAATCTGGGTAAGCGCATTACAGCGGAACTTGTTGAAAATTTCTAACTGGTAGAAGAAATCCTCCAAAAAATTTTTCTCAACTCCCACGCGTTTTTATTGGACTCTTTCAAGGTGAAACGCACAAATATGCTTTAATTTTCTTCTGCGACATACCTCATTCTCCTCATTATGACTCAAGCTTTCTCGCCAACCCCCCCCCCACCTCCGAAAAACCAAATACTACATGAATATTCGCCATCAAATTAAACCTCAGTTCTTCCTCAAAGAATGATATCTTCTAAATCACCAATATCTTCAACCCTACCCCACCCCCCCCCCCCGCCCTTGTCCAAGCTCACGATATAGGCCAACAAAAAGACAAGATATAACAAAGCTGTCGTAAAAAGTAATTAACAAGTGACGAAAAAACTTCTAGAACCCGTCCATATGCCTATAAACCAGAAGGATGTTTCTTTGGATCGTACGGATCGAGCAGGTAAGCACTGAAACGACGAATCTGATCGGCTCCGCGCACTTCGTTGTCCAGTAACGGCAATTTCGTCACGTTGAAGTCTTCATATAGGTCGGCAATCTAAGAACCATTTAGTCATCATAAGCAAAACCCAGCCTACTGACTCCAACCAAAACCACCATGCTGTCCCGAAAAAAACCTTTACCTCATCGTAAATCATAAAAAATTTATAACTCTTAGCTGTTTTATTCGAGGTATACGGTCGTGCAAACAATTGAGATATTCAGCATGATACCATCCGCATTCTCGTATTCTACATTCAACATTGTGCCTACTGTAATGCGAAAAAAACAAGTGGAACAACCTCCCAACTTCAATGATCCTTACTGCGGAAATTGGCTTAAAAAGCCTTGAAAAACGGAAACCTTTCCCTTATTCATCGCTTAATTCAGAAGCCGCAGCAAGCTTCTCTTCTCATCAAGCAAAGGTTAACATAAGAAAATTCAAAGAATAAAAGCAGTATGAATCCAAACAAAAAAGGGAAAAAGTTTGAAAGAGAACATTAAAAATGGCCGAAACTCACCTGTTCCAGGTATTTATTTTGGATGCTATACCTCGCATTACATTTCTTGCATTTAATGTGTCCATTCTCATCCTCCTCCGGAAACAACAGTTGATTCACAACGACGTTATGTGTGTCGATATTCTGTAAATGGATAAATTTTATTACTCTGAATAGAATAATATCATTTCAAAAGAGAATTTCAGTGGATTCAAATTATCAGGAAGAATCCTGAAAATAATACCCGTCGATGCATATTCTAAGAGTTGTTCTCCCTCTCTTCTAAACTGTTTTTGATTTATGGATGGAAAATTTATTCATACATTCCCTCTATATACCTTGCCACTTAAATAAAAACATCATCGCGGCTTTCGTTTTTCAGAAAACTTCATTTTGAATAGTAATAAATGTGGGCTTTTCCTAAAAAACAATTCCCGACTATCTCCAGCCCAAGCGAACAAATATTACGTAGAGTATTACCTGCTTGGTGAGCTCCTGGATAAGTCGCTCAGTTTCGTAAAGCGAAAGGAACTCTGCGATGCATACACAAATGAATGTCGTCAGGTCCTGAGAAAAGAACATATCTTTACACGTAGTTGCCTGCATTTGTCTATATATATATATATATATATATATATATATATATATATATATATATATATATATTTATATTTATATATATCAATTGTGTGGATAGCGTTGGTGAAACGCACTCAGCAATTTTGTTGCATTAATGGTACAGTAGAACTAATAAAACTTAAGGCTGCAAAAAGCACCCGAATCAGTTCACTCAGTCATAGCATATCATCGTAAATTGGAAGGCCTAAGATTCGTAAGCCGCACAGTTATGTTCAGAGTAGTAATTAGCAGCATTTCAGAGGGAGATGTGTACAATGTTTTCACTCGCAACCAAATAATTGTTTAGAAAATCGAAAATGAAGAAAAAATCCATTCTGTGCACCATAAGATGATCACTTTACCTCATCTCATGAACATTTCAAAATATTTGATATTCCAAGATCAGCTTCAAAAAAAGTAACAGAAAAGCTTATTAAGACGATCGATACGCTATGGGACCACTTCTTTACCATCGTTAATTAGCAATATTCACCATTAAAAGCTGCAATACAAAAACTCACTGGATTCTTGAATTGTGCATTGATGCGCTTCACAACATCAAGTGTCTCACGCATCTTGTTTGCGGTCTCATCGGCCGATACTTCACCAAGGCCTAACATACCACCCATCTTAAATAACAAATTATACTATTCAAATATAAATGGACTAAAATTTACTCAAAAAAGAATCTCTCATTCTATTCTCGCCTCATCACCTTCCACATTCAAAGCACTTCCGCTTTTCAATTTATGTTTCAAGTATATTCTTTCGGGATGCCAACTGCTTATACAACCTTTCACCAAAGCTCCACAAAATCCTGGGGGCTTATGTTAAGCGTGTAGCGCAATAAGCTCCTCACCCAATTTCACACGTGCAGACCCCATCATCCCTCATTCTTTCGTCTACCATCACGTCTCCCTATTGAAAATTTCGGTTAATCTATTTATTCGAAGGAATGACTGCGTTCTATGACAAAACCTAATATCGTATGGAATTACGATGGATCTATGAAGATCAGCATTAAATTATAAGTGACGTCAGAATTTTCAAATAATTCACCTGTGAGATAAGAGGAGCGAATGAATTTTGCAAATTGAGAAATTTTCCAAGTGTGTTCTCAATAATATCAGGGAAATGTAGCAGACGCAACGTATGTCCCGTTGGTGCGGTATCGAAAACGACCACCTCGAAATCCATCGACTGAATTAACCTTGCAAACAACCAAACATTAACCCTTATATAGATGCGAGGATCGACGTCATTGAAAAAACTGCCAGCTCGACCTATCATTAGTCACAGCAAATAATTCCACTCTCATACTTTAACCCTCCCTTCCAATATATATATGTATATATATATATATATATATATATATATATATATATATTCAGACCATACAGAAACGGGCAATGAACAATGCGGGCAATCCGTGCCTCTCGTGATAAAAACATCCTGGATGATGATCGGAAACTTCGTCAAAGATTTTTCATGTTAACGAAGCCACATCTGCACTATTTCAAAGCCTCACCCATGAAAGCGCATAAACAACACCGTAAAATCATTAATGATTTTGAAAGGCAGATCTGCATCAATCAGTTTTAGTAGAGAGATTCACTATATATATATATATATATATATATATATATATATATATATATATATATATATATATATCATTCGGAATGAAACTTTTACATTTTTATCAAAAAAATTAAAAAAAAACAAATAAAATAAAGTTAAAATAATGACTTCACATGAACGAATTGCTGCACATTGTTGCAGTATCTCAAATATCGAAGAAATTATAATAACCGAAGTTCTACGTCAATGATGTAAACTATCTTTCATAAGTGAATTCTTGGTAATAAACAAAAAATTACGAGAACCAAAAAAGTTGAAAACTTTCACTCAAAAAAAAACTTCAAAAACGATACTTGATCATCTGTGAGAAACTCATCGCCTCATCGATACCAGGCAGTCCACCAGCCAGCTCTTGTAGCACTTGTCGACCCATCCCAAGCATATCTTCAAAAAATTTTAAAATGTTCACTTCAAGCTCATTTTATTACGATTTATGATCGTTTTTCGGTTCTACAAAACAAAAAATTTTTTAAATATGCTCGAAAGGAAACACATAAAATAGATAAATAATAAATTAATTTAGATAAAGAACTAAACATGGTAATAAAATTCAACACCTCCTTCAGCAACGTTCGATGCAGACGCCACTTGAGTCGAACTATCAGTGCCCAAACTAGCGTCAATCTCCTGAAAAAAAAAATACTACCAAACACTTATTCTTACATATTCCGACTGAACTAATTATCAACTAGTAGGACAAAGTCGCCAGCTGTAGTAATGCTGAGAATATAACAAGAAGAGAGAGAAAGAGAAAGAGAGAGCGAGAGAGAGAGAGCAAGTAAAGATGAAGGGTCGATGATGAGAGGTAGAGATAATCAGCAACAAAAAAGTAAATACTACGAAATTGGTGAGGCACTAAATAAGAAATAAAATCGCTGTAATATTCAGAAATACCACTGTAAATATATATGATAGAAATTTAAGTACTGCAATATTCATGGTGAATCATCTCAGACGATGATATTCTAATATCAGCCTACAAAAATATTTTTGAAACGTAACGTAGAATAATGAATTGCAAACATTTCGTAGAATTCAAATAAGTGAAACAAAAAAAGATATTATATTTTTTACATGAATGCTGTAATCTATATATGTAACTTTAAAAACACCTGAGCATAATAAATAGCAACATGCAATGATACTCTAATTCTAACATTTCTTTACCTATACAACCTTCATATCTATCCGTTATCGTCTCAAATTCCCCGAATCTAAAAAATAGGGGAAGGGGTTTTAATGGAATTTATAATAGATTTTAAAGGCTAGATTATTGTGACGCATAGAAACGAAAATATGAATAATTCTAAAGAAATTAAATTCTCTACATGCCCCTCAATAATTGTGGTTAAATGATTAAAAAAGGGAAAGAAAAAACGTACCATTGCATAAAGATTTTGAAAACCATTAACAAGAGTTGGAGTTTTGCCGAATTTCTGTGCGAATGCATCAGAAATATTGTGTGCAGGATCGGTTGAAATAATCAACACACTACGGCGTACTTCAGCTAATTGCACCGCCAATGAACAACTGCAAATTTTTTCGGTGTAAAAAAAAAGATATCGTTTAATTCAATCATCTGAATAAAAAAAGGCAAAATTTTTATTTTTCACCCTTTTATGCTGTTTGCTGAAAATATCAGAGAGTGAGAGACAAAGAAAGAGAAACAAAGAGGAAGAGAGGGACACTGCATATAATATGCACAAATCAGCCCTATATTTAAAGTTTTTTCAAGTTTATAAAAAAAACAAAGAAATTGACTGAGACAATAATGTGATCAGCCGTCGAATGACCACATTATTGATATTTTACGTGACAAAGATCAATGGAAGTCGGGACGAAAATGACAATAAAGAGCTGCTTTTTTGTGGGTCCTATTTTAGTGGTGTATACTAGCAACCTACTTCACCATAACAACCGCATTCCCAAGCAACTACTTTACGGACAACTCGCCTCTGGAGAAAAGAAACGAGGACGTCCGCTGCTCTGACACAAGGATAGAGATAAGGCAACGTTGAAAGCATGTCAAATGGAGCTGAAGGATGACATAGTACATGACAGAGAGCTGTGGAGGAGAGCATGCCGCGAGAGGACTGCGCGATTTGAAGGATATCGATTTCAAACACTAGAAGAGAAGAGATCACGACGACTATTGGGCACAAGTGGGCCGGATCAAGGAGTACGGTTTATCTGTGATAGGTGCAACAGGACGTGCTTATCTCGAATTGGACTCGTCTCACATATGCGCGTTCACCGGTGATGAGATCCGTTGACTTCAACGGCTCAGTCCATGATGAACTTCACCATAAAAACGTATCTTCTTAGAAAAAAGTTCTTTATAAAAACGGGAGGAAGTACGCTTTACGCGCTTTACGATCAGTTTGCACTCTAAAATGGACTTAAAAAATCCTCATTAGCCCACCTACCATTGCTGTAACAGAAAAAAAAAACGAGTACTTGAAATATATAGCCACACACTGGAAAGGTCATTCTTTATAAATGCTCACCCCCTCCCCTGCGACTGCTAAAATCCCTTGACACAAAGTAAATCAACACATCCAATACTCCATTTAGACTGTTCCCTTTGATCCCCTTCTCTCAAAAATCTAATTTTTCGGTAGGCATTACTGCTAGACATTATTTGCATATATCTAGCTCATAAATCATAAAATACATTCATTCAAATTGTGCAGGACATCTCAGGCTTGTGAAGTTTGCACTCATAAGTTAGAAGGGCAGGTAGAGAGGAGGAAAAAACTTTAGAATTCTCGATTGCCGCATCTTTGCTCTCGTAAGGCGTTGAACACTCATGCTAAGATAACACAATCTGATGCCTACTGAGGGTAATCCAAGTTTTAAAAAGCATAAAACTTGAATAATACCTGCAAGTCGTCTTACCCACACCACCTTTCCCACCTACAAAAATCCATTTGAGTGTAGTTTGTTCAATAACGTTTCTTAACGATGGCTCCAAATCTTCGTCCATCATCGATTTCAATCACTTCTATAATGAAATAAATTTTCATTAACATTTCTAAGTTGATAACAAATTGTGGCCACAAGGAATAAACTACAATGTATACTACAAATTACAACGAGAACAATGCTTAGGAATTGCGCCTGCAAGTCTAATAATGCATAAATGATGTGAAGTGATGTGCTTCTATTGAATTAAACTTAAAACAAATTTGGGAGGGAAGGAGAGGGATGGGACGGGAGGAAAGGGATGCATAAGGGCGGGAAAAGGGAAGGCATGATTCCACGGTCACGATGGAAAAAAAAGAGTACGGAACTGAGCCTCACTAACTGGCTGATGGGTCCTCCTCCTCCTTTCCCCTTGGGCAAAGTGAAAAGTTCCGCCTCGAAAAGAAAAAAAAAGATCGAAAATTCTAATTGCGGAATCACATTAGCAGTCAGAAAACCGATAAACCACTCACTGTTGAGAAATCGACCACAATAAATGTTATAAGCATCAATGAGAAAAATATATGCAGATCAATCCTCGTATACTGCAAAATCGGTAATAAATTAAAAATTTGAAAGAAATCCCCCTATGAGGACGAAATTTTTGGTGCTTTTTTTTGCATAAATAAAATACAACTAAAAAAACCATTCACGAATATTTCTTAAAATATAACGTAAGAGGGAATGACGACGTTAACAAAGATGCTACTGCGGACAAATGCGCCAAAACTCATATGTGAGGGTATCCTCATTTATACGCTTGAATTGAGATGGGAATGATAAAGAAAAGCTCGGTGATGTTGACTTTCTGGAAACTGTATAGATGTTCTATGTACAAGGGGAATGTCACTCAATTTGAAACTATGCGAATCATTTTATTAAAAAAAAAAACAAACAGGAAAGAGCGGGAAATTTAAAAAAAAAAATAAAGTTGCTCAACTTATTTTATTCTTTTACAATAATTTACCAGATTATATCTCATGAGGTCGTTTTTCCAGTATCGTGCCGAGAAAATTTGGATAGTTGCCAGTTTTCTCTCCGGGAATGATTTCCAATGCATTCATCGAATGATTTTCAACATATCGTTTGCAAAATAAATGTTCTCGTTAAATGATTCCATAAAAATACGAAAAAAAGTATGAAAAAATTTCGCGTAAAAATTTTTTTAAAGACTGGAAAATGAGGGGATATCTGCAAGATCGATGTTGCCACAATTCTTTCTTCCTGAGTCAAGGAGGTCAACGTTATTTCTGAGATGAGCTTAAATTAAAGACGTAATGCGTTATTGTAAAAATCAAATACATGATTCGAGATCTTTAGTAGAATTGAGAAATAGAAAAAAAAGTGAAATACGATGACAAACAATTTTCATCGCAATGACCATTGAATAAAAAGGTAAAAACTTTTCACAAAGCCGCCATCAAAGGAAATTTCGAACCAAAAAACGGCCTGAAAGGATTAGCCTTCCCCCTTTCCCTGGAACCAAGATTGAAGCCAAGCAGACCGCCGTCCTACTTGATGGATATTGAAAATTATCCCCACTCACAGCTTCATATCACCACCTTTCAGCAAGCTTAACAACCCGCGTATTACTAGCTACCTTTCGCTCCCTTCTTTTGTGTTTTAATTATAAACGGTGAGAACATTTTATGAACCAAAAATTTGGAATCAATCCAACTTCACAATCACTTTGAGACGTAATTTTTATTAAAAATTTAACAACTAAAATCTTCAAAAAAGCATTCATTCAGAGGATTTTATGTATGCGTTGTGCGTTACTTTGTTATGCATCATCTTTGATTTAATTTGGTTTGCGCATTACCCACTGCATATACAGAAGTTAGATGTGAGTCAAGACCCCTAAATAATGCTGCAGATCGATAACTGATGCAGAGCATAGTTATATTCCTCTTCTTGATTGCCTGAACTGAGGCCCCACAAATGCCCATTCATAAGCTAATGAGGCAACTGTACGATGTCCTAGCTATGTAGCCGGATCCCGCCTTATGGATCTTCCTGACCCCGTCAATATTTAGATATGAAAGGACCCGAAACGCTAGGAACTTGTTTGGAATATTACGATCATTCGGATACCAATAATTTGCAGTTTATATTTTCCTTGCAACTCGTATTAGTGGATATCAGTGGCAGTAAAAGTTGTTAACTTGAGCCGTATTACTCATCTCTTTAATGTGAAGATTTTATTATGAACTCATTGTTGTTTATTTCAGGTAACGAATGTATAGTTGTGCCTAATGGACTTCCCATTATATGTTCATACGTACGAGTTAAACGGACGTATTTATAGACGAAACCCGTATAGGGGATTCAGGTAGTGCATACCTTTCTAGATATAGTGCTGCATTTTTTTTTTTTTTTTTTATAAATTATAGAGACACCGGCATGTTGTTTAAGTTATGTTGTTTCTTGTTGATGAAATGCGGAGAAAAAAAATGTGACGACATATGCGCCAATTAAATATTCATCATTGTATTTTTTTGCGGCAGTGTGTTATGCTACTATGCTGTCGGCACGGTGGTGCTATACTTTTTGAGGGACAGGCACTTTCCGGTTTCATTATTATAGATTAAGCACCATGTAGGGGAAGATAGTTGTTCGGATAACAGCATATAACACATTGTTGCATAAAGACACTATGGTGCAATTCGCCGATCGACGCTTTTGACGGCTAATCGATGAATAAAAAGCATCGAATACACTCAATATGATCAGTTCATAGCACATATTTTTATTTACAGAAGTGAAGAAGAAGCAGAGTTACGTGGAGGTGATACTGCTGATTTGTATGCCGATGACGACGAATATGACGATGGCCCATGTGCTGGTTTGCGCTTATATTGATCTATTTCCTTCCCCCTCTCCATCCCCCCGTACCACCTCATCCCCATCTTCGCCCATCCCGCCCCCCAATCATCTCCATCTGCCATCATCTCAAAAATTTTGCAAAATAGGAATATCGTAAGCTATGGTAAAATCCATCTCTACTCAACGATTTGATATTGCTTGAAAGTGATCTCTCCATTCACTGACCATCTTATTTCATTTCTTTAATACAAAGTGATTATTTTTCCTCTCTCTCATATAAAGTAAACGTTTTACTTTAATGTTTTATTCATCTCTTCATTGATCAAAAAGTGATTTACGCACTTCGATGTTTTTTATTTTAGATTTTGTTTAGAACGAAACAATAACTTAAGTAAAACAATTTCATTTTTCTTAGTGGGAAACGACTCTGTAGATGACAAAGACGTGAATTATCTTCCTTCATATGGACTTATAGCATGGGGGGAACAATATAAGCATTCCATTTCCATCTTTGAAGGGGTCTAGGTTAAGTCCGATCCTAACTGTGATCGAGACCGATAGCGGGATGAATTCGTGATCGTACAGAGATAGATCAACTCCGGATCCGGTTGTGATCGAGAACGAAATTGGGGCCAGATTTAGTCGTAACCCTATTTGATGCTTATATTCATCAACTAGTAGAATTAGTAGAATTTAAGTGCTTAGTAGATGATGCGAAATCGTCATTGACATACAGGTCTTTAGTGAAAATGACATCTGATGTGGAGCCATCAGAGGAGATGCACAAATCGGAAGTTAACTCATCCGTCTACGTTGCGGGACCACCACCGGGATTCGATGGATTGCTTGGCGAAGGAACAAAGATCGCTAATACTTCGTGTGGTAATGATGACGATGAGCAAACGCTATGCTCATCGACGGTGGGAAAGCCGAATGCTAACGATACATTAGATAGTGGACGCCAGGAATCAACCATCAAGTTTGATCCGCGTTCAAAAAAATGGTCTACCAGGTGATTTTTTATAATTGATTGAGATGTGTCGAAATATTCTGAGATGCTCTATATTTAGACAATGAAGCAAGGTTTCGAGCTCGGTCGCGAAGCTCTTATAATATGTTATTAAACTAAGAGGAGTCATTATAACTTGATACCTTACCTCACTGATGGTCATCGGGCATTTGTTTATGACCAGCGGTCATTTTTACAGCTCAGCAGTTTTGATGATTGTTTTGTCTAAGTAATTAATTTCGAAGCAGATTTCGAAATACGTATAATAAAATATGAATTGTTCGCTGCGTGAAGTGCTCGAACTAAGGATTGGCAAATAGTCGAGCAAAGCATTTACCAACTGAGCCATTAACAATTTTTAATATCGTATTGCCCTGAATAAAATAAGATCATCACCGGAGAAATATGCAATGACTCTTAGGAATCAATTATTTGCTCAGAAATTTAACTACTTAAACAATAAAATCGGTGCTAATAGGCCATTTTACAGCAGGTGTTATATGCTCGTAGACCGTTAATTTGCATATTTAATTAGCATTTATCTAAGCGGTCGCTCATTCGACAATTCAGTTAGATGTAGTAACTATTCCGATTCATTCGGTCGGCCACTTACGCAATCTACCGAATAATTGATATATGTGAAAAATGGTTTTGAGTGATCAACTCAGACCCTTTTAATGTTTGTTATATGTCGGCGAATCCCCATTATTTGTGTGTAAATTTCGTGTAAAATTTGCAAATTTGTGCTTTTTAGAATGGAAATTCCTTATGAAATGATCCGCTTCGTTATCGGAGTAAAAGGCTCGATGAAGAGAAGGCTGGAGATGGAAACCGATTGCAGGCTGATTTTTCCGGAACGAGAGAAGAAAGCAAAATATGTTGGTAGGTCATTTTTTCTATTGTCACAGTTGTAGCTATAAGCATCGCTTTGGAAACCTCATCATTTTCTTTCATATATTCTCATTGGATATACCGTATTTTTTATATGAATAGAAGCCCACCCCCTGAAATTGAATTTCTTAAGACAACCGAAGGTCATAGTCTGGTATGGTAAATATTTGTATGCTCTGTATGTACCCCTTCCTCCTCAGCATCTCCATTAGAGATGTCAATTATGCAGACTGCAGATATTGTCTCGACGAAATCACAAGAGAGCATTGAGAGATGTCGTGATCGGATCGAATTGATGGTGATGGGCACAAGGGAGAGATCAGCGTTTACGCATTTCGTATCATTGCCTATGAACCATGCCGATATTCAAACTGCATTCACACAATTCGCTGAGTTGGTGCAGAATGATGACGAATTGCCGGTGAGTATCGTTTGGGATATGTCGATAGCATATATGAGGGAAAAGAGGGAGAGCAGTTGAGCCCTCTCCCCTTCCCCTTTCTATCTCCCTCCTCTCCTCTTTCCGATCTTTCAATTTCCTCCTCAACAGTCAACTTTTAATAGCAGTAGAGGTGAATAGCAATAATTTGTTATTAAAATATCATTATATAGTCATATCAGATATGGCCATCTTAAGTTGCGTTGTTTGGTTGAATATGAAGATAAGCGAGATGGTTACATTGCTAGCATCATTGTGATCGTATAAAGTAAGTGATGTTATTATTTTATGGTGCAATAATATGGAATGTGAGTGAAAGACATTAAGATGAGATGGGTTGAAAACAGTTCAGTGGCCTAAATTACTAAGGGAAATCATTCTTTATAGTATCTTCCCCATGTGTCTTCTCCCACTTTAATTCCCTTCATACTGGAATTCGAAGTTTATTTATCGGAAATGTGAAATTATTGGAGATTTTTTTTTTATTATTTTAATTGAAGAAATTATAATGCATATTTCAAGCAGTGTTTTTTTATTTGGTATATACATGGGAAAATTATTTACCTTTCCCCTCCCCATTCTCCACCTTTATTTTTTCTTAGTTATGGGAGAGATTCTGCAATGTGTTTCTCATATTTGAGGCATCATGTCGAGAGCCGGCTGTATTCCAAGAGCCGGGAAAGCTTCATTTGACAGTCGTTATGTTATCGCTTTTGGATGAAAATGAAAAAACGAAGGCTGCGAACGCACTTGAAGCAGTTGTTAATGATCGAGCAAAGTTAGTTCCCTATTCACTTTAGTTGACCTTTTTGCTTTTTAAAACAAATTTTTGTGGGATTTCAATTTTTTTTCAGAGAATTTTTTTTTAAATCTTGAGTTGACTTTTCTTGATGATTAGTTGATTATTATAAGATTAGAGATTAAAAGGTTTATTCGAATTTTCATGTAACAAGTTTTCTAAAGAAATTTTCTGAAAAAGTGAACTTGATGGAAAAATTTTCATTTTATATTTAGCTACATCACGACATTCACATAGAAGACGTTATCTATTTAGTTATTTATTTTGTGATTGATAGAGTGTTCCTATCTCTAAAACCTTTTATGCAATTACTACACAAGGGAAAGGTGTTAACTAAACGAATAAACAGTGGGTATTATACTTGTGATGTAAGAAAGAGAATATTCACATCAGTTGAAAGTGCTTTTTTTACTGTCTTTTTTTTTAATTTTTATATCTTCGTAAAGTTTTCGGACTTTATTCTATTTGTAATTTTCACTGTAAACTCGAAGAGTTTTGTCGGAAGTGCTATATGTTGACGATGGATTCGATTGATTATTGGAGTACAGTTATTAATATTTGTATATTGATCCGTCAAATAGTCGAATCGTACCTTTAATTAAATAATTAAATAATTATAGAAATCGCCGTTTATGAGCGGCTGAACGAATGGTTCGTAGTGAAATTGATATTTGAATAGTGATTAATCGATGGTCATAAATTGTGCAGAATTGCTTTGCTTTCAGAAAGATCGTTGATGGTATTCCAATGGAAGTTGAGTTGAGGGGATTGGAATATATGAATGATGATCCAACACGTGTTCGTGTTATCTATGCTAAAGCTTATTCAGAAAAGTTTGTTTCAATTTTAGTGTTTAAATTGTTGATGTACTGGATTGCTTTTATTGTTATACTTGGGGGGGGGGGAGGAGAGGGAAAGGGAGGAAAGTGAGGGAGAATAAAACTTCATTGGCAAGCGTCTACTGGGCTTGTGCGCATCCTTTATACAATGACATTCCAATTAACTTTTGTTTTTGTTTGGAATGATTCTGGTATTATTTGAATGAGGTCAGACAGAGGTTTTTTTTAAAATATTTCTCAAGTTTTTTTTTTCTGTCTAATGACATTCATTGAGAATTAAAGAGCTTGAAAAGCGATTATATTTCAAGTCAGTAGAACTATGTTAATAAATCTTTTTTTTAAATAACTTTGATCCTTCCCGAAAACATCGGTGAAATGGCTAAAGTGTCCGAATTTAGTGCTTTCGGCTCAGGTTAGGCTCTAACTTCTATCATCATTTCTGAAGTGTGCTTCTTCATTTATTATGAGTCTCATTAACTGATATGGATCTGTAATTGGTTTATTAGAGCAAGTTTTTTGGTTGCAGTTGATGAGGCGATTTAATTTCATTGTTAGAAGCAATGATGTTTTTCCTTGTCAATCATTCACATATGCAGAAATTTAATAATTGTTACTGTAGGGCTTATTGTGTATTTGTAGATCACATAGATGTGTTGACCATATATTGCAAAGATAATACGCAATAATGATCGAAATCACATTATTGGAGAACGTTTGATCTCCCACTTTTTGCTCTACTTCAGCTGCTCCATTGAATCCCTACCTAATAGTTTGTCTGATCCTACCTTCCTCTCTCCCCCCTCCGTTTGCCTCGTAAATGACGTCATAGGAAAACATTTTATCTAAACTTGCTAGCAAGTGTATTTTGTTCACTCAACAATTTATAGGTTGCAAGAGGTGACAAACGTGATAGCAGATGGAATCGGCGATGCAGGTCTAGCGCCACGACGTTCCGATCGGGTTAAGGTACATTGTACACTTATGAATACACGATATGCGGTTAGTACTTCCTTCTGGCTCTTTTTCTTTTCTTTTTTTTATTGCTTGGTAACTGTTATGGTATAACATTTTGGCAATCAAGTATGACCCCTGAATTTTGCCCGATTCCGTATACTGTATTTTTTTATCGGAAGGACCTGACCTTTAGACAAAAAGGTGCTCTTTTTATTGGCTTACGTGGCTGTTGTTGCTCAAAGGATAGGTCATAGAGCAAACGCGGTGATGTTATTGAACTTCGGTGGTTCTTTAGTTTGAGTTTCTTGCACGAACGGTCTCAAAAACATGAAAAGTTTGAAAATTTTTGAAACCTTTTGGCTGATAATCGAATATTTTCTATTATTTTCAGATAGAAAAAGGCAAAGATACGGATGCAATGGATGTTGAGAAATTAATGCAAAAATATGGTGAATTCTTCTTCGGTCATATTTCTATCTCTGAGGTAATATATTATGTATATTGTGGATTTTTATTTTAATTTATATTATTATTAAAAAGAAATGATAATGAAATGAGCGTTGCGAATGGTGGTAATTTGCATCATTTGGCATTTTCCGATCTCTGCGTTTCAATTTACTATGTTTTTGGAACAAAACAACGGAAAGTTTTAAATTTTTCGTCAGTGATGTGCAGGATCTACGACCGTCAGAACTTACAAATGGGGATAGAAGGTCGAAGAAAGCTTAGAGGGTATTGTTAGAGTTTCATATCGATCGCTGAACATTTGAGCAACGCGGTTAGCAAATAGGGATGTGATCTTGAAATAGTAGGGAGGGGAAAGGAAATGGGGATGCTAATGTTAGATATTAAACGAGTAGGAGAATTTTTTGATGAGTTTCAATTCTGATAGTTACAGAATTTCCTATCTCAGCTCGCTGATTTTTTTTATTTGAATTAAATTCGAAAACCAAAATGCCATAGAACCTCAATGAAGTTATTGATAGCTGTAATGAAATATAAGAATTCATGCTATTGATTTGTTGTTATATAATTTATTGAGATGCACAAATTGCTGTATCTTGCAGAAATAAATTAGAGATACCCAACCTATGCGCGCCATATTCCGGTTGCCAATTAATCTATGCGTTTCCATTTGTACCTATGCGCTTTGATAATCGAATTTCGCAGCAGTCATTTCATATTCCCATCCCTTCTTCGTCTCTCTATTTTTTCCACTTTGTTTCTGTAGTATTTTCATTGATACATCAATTACTGTTTGCAGGTACATTTATCGAGTCGTGTGGATCCAAAAGATGAGAATGGATTCTACGCTTGTGTTGCCTCATTTAGATTATGTTGACTGCTTTTATCTTTTAAAATTTTTGTTTAATTTCTTTTAAATAATATTGGCGGGGAGTAAAAAGTGGGAAACAGTGAGGATTAGAGACGTTGGTCGATAAGTAGACTGTAATTACCAGCCGTTTTTATCGATAAGTAGCCGTTTTTAATGTTCTTCTTTTATTACCACTATTACCTTTGTTTCTCGGTGTTTCAAGTAGTCTCAGCAGGTCCTCTTCGAGGTACGGGCCTCAGTGCCTTCCTACTTCCTTTCCATCAGGAATTCCTGGTTGGATACCCTAACGACAGACCAACGCTTTGCTTGCCTTTAAGTAAATGTTCAACTTGTATGGAAAGCTTTAATGTTTTTATTATATTCGGACCAAAAAAGCGACAACCGAGACTCGATTTTATTTTCTTCTTATACCCTCTAAAATTCTGTTCCGTCAACATCCTTCGAGGACTGATACGAGCAGGATGCCATGGCTGGATTCTATTAGCACGTTTAGAAGGTGGCATTCAAAGGAGAGGAAGGGGGAGGGGGGGAGGGAGTTGGATTTTGGATTTGCACTTGGTCGTTGACCATTTCGAACATATTACACCATGCCAGCTAGTATTCTAAACTACCCATTTGCTTCATTGTAACTGGAAACGTTATCTACGAAATAATGAGTGATTGGTAGTGGATAATAAAAGGTTTTCTAAAATGCTTTCAATGAAAACTTGTCATCTGTCTGTCGGTAATCGTAAAAATTAGAATATCAATGCTGTTATACATTGTGTAATGCTGGCTGTTCGAAATCGTAAGTGGTCTTGCCGAATTTCGCAAGCAAGCTCTGTTTTAAAATCAACAAATCCCGGGAACGGCGTATTTGAGAAGGGGAAAATTTTAATCACTCAGTGGGGGAGGGAGGCATCGAGGGGCAGAGGAAGAGAGAGGGATTTGTTAGTGAAAAACTTGATTTTAAGGAACGATGTTTTCCAACCCTTAGGCTTCCATATAGTCAACTTCCTTGCGATGTCTAGCGGTACAACTCTGTACGTTGAGTACCATGAACGTCGTTAATTCTGACACAGCAGTAAGGATTGTGCATAAAAACCAAGAATTAGGGCAAAAAGTATGACTCCCATTACATAAGATGACTGGATGAGGGCTAGAGTGTGTGGCGAGAGTTGGAGGAACAGGAAACTCCTGCAGCTGTCCTATTCCCACCTCCCCCTCCAAAATATAACTAGAAATAATTAAATACAGGAAGGCAGGTTTCCAATGATGTTGGGTTCTTCAATGGCAACTTCCCGACTGCATGTTTAATGGCATCCGGCTGATCGATAGGTATGGTTTGCTGTTATGAGGGGCAACAGTTTCTTTCAGGGCTGCGAATTAACAAGTCGTCCCCTTTTTAAGTAAGGGAATTTCCATACAAACCTTTAATCCCATTACCCTCGAACCAATTTTTGCAGTGTTTAAAGCACTCGAAGGTCGTAAAGTGACTGCCCTCCTCTCTTTGGAATCAAAATTGGAGTGAATTTTGTTGAACGCATCGAACGAATATGAAGCATTATTGAGATTGTTGATTAATGAACGTGATAAGACGAGGATATGCTGGACGTTGGAAATGTGCAATAAGGAACTTCCCAAAATTGCTAAATGCCATCAAATACTCTCCCTTTCTTTCAATATTTGGGAAAATCATTCAAAGAAAAACCATCAGAAACAAATATTCGGGCTTGCTATGAAATCTCTAAGAACGCACAGATTGCTTTCAAGTTTTTGATATAATCCCCACATTAAAGTAAAGAAAAAATCTGAGAATATTCCACTACTGGTAGTCATTTTTGCCGATAATGAAATTCCGAGAAAATTTCTGAGAAAAAAGCTAAGTTTTATTTATTGGGAATTTGATTTTCTCAATTTTTCTGCTGATTGCAGATGTAATTTAATAATTAAAATATTTAATAGCTAAGTATAAAAATTGTAACTACGAATTAAGAAACGTCGAAATTTTGATGCATTCATAGAAATTTTGTGGTCGGGGAATTATTTCCTTGTGAATTTTTTCATTAATACTATTGAAAGTATTTTCTCATAAAATGTGCTGATGTTAATAAAACTTCAAAAATTAATGAGATAATTAATATGGTC
Organism: Baylisascaris procyonis; assembly: GCA_037389465.1. Classification (NCBI taxonomy): domain Eukaryota; kingdom Metazoa; phylum Nematoda; class Chromadorea; order Rhabditida; family Ascarididae; genus Baylisascaris; species Baylisascaris procyonis. The sequence continues at coordinate 5,580,877 of JAZARR010000200.1, forward strand.
AAGCCAATTGAATACTGATCACATAAATATATAGTGCAATTTATCAATAATGAAGCAAAATCGATAATAATACATTACAATTACGTTTATAACGATGTATAATGCAATGAAATTCAATCATTTAACGAAATAATTTAAAACGGGTGAAGCCAGGTAGCTTTTTTTTTTTCAACGTTTTCATAAAATTTTCTCATGGAAATTGTAAGAGAACAATTGTTTTCTCTATTTTACGACAAATAAAAAGCCTTGTCGCAGATAGGATTTGAACCTTCGACATTTCGCTTCCCAGTATAGTGTCTGCTCGAAGAGACTTCTTTCTTAAATTAAATAGACCAAATAAAGCAATATATTAGTCTATTTACAAAATCGGTCTCCATTTTTCTACCTATTTAAAGAAATTTTTTACTGCAAAATTGTTGCTACTTAGGTAATATTTGGGATGCAACTCTCAATTGTATCATTCGTTAGTGCACCTAATCGGCATTTTTTAATAAAACGAATGATACATTAGAAAACGATTCCATATATTAAATGAGTAAGAATAACATCTAATTTAATAAGGCAGTGCCGTGGAGGAAGTGGGAATTTAAGCGGTCATGTAGCGGATCGAAGAGACAGGACAGTGGTCAGAGCATAGTGGAGGGAAGAGGAATCAATCAAATCAAGGAAAATCATCGAAGGATGAGCCAAGTTAACTTCGAAAGTAAAAAAGAAATCCGCTTTATAAGTGAGTGAAATTCATAAAAAAAGGCAAAGATAACGAATAAATAAAAGAATAAAAGTAACAGTGAAGTCGAGTGGCCACTAAGCCATTGCAAGCACTGAAGACTGCATTAAAAAGACGAGATGAAAAGGTCAACTAAATGTTGCAACGATCGTGCTCTATCTCGAGTGGTCACAATCGTGATTATAACCGGTCATCATCTCACTGGCTCGCGGCAGCCTTCAAAGCGAAAAACATCGGATCGAAATACTGCTGATGGCGCCTACAAAAACTGCTACCAGCCGATGACCGATGACTGTGACTAATGACCATTCCAGGTAGTGCCAACCTTCCAGCAATTAGTGCATTTTCTCATTCAGCGCTCATAATAAATCATTATCGGGTTCGATTCTCCGTGTTACTTTTTCTCTTTTATTCACTTATTACTTCAATTTTTACAGGTTTTATTTAATTAAAAATTGGATTCAACTTGCTTTGATCTAATCAGAAATGAATTTTTAGATAGTGCATTCAGTGGGTATTGCTTTCTCTTATTTAAAAATATTTCTTTCCTTTTATTATTTGAATAATAAAGAGAGTTTATAGGGATTGTTAGCGATGATCTCGTTATTGATTTTTTTGAAATCTTTACGTTTTCTCCCTCTCTTTCCTCTCTCTTCTTGCCCCCTCGCAAATAAAACACTTCAAAAAATAAAGTATGTAGTACCATAATATTACTCGAAAGCAAAATTCTATTTTCAGGAAGTCGACTGCAATCGACAAAATACTTCGCTTAGAATGTTCGCAAGATAAAAGAAAGAGGTCTTTTGTTAAGTATCAACGATATTAGAATCCTCAAGAGCTGCTACACCTTAACTTTCCACCTCTCTCAGTAAATAATTTCCTTTCGCTGCGGTATTATTTTGCATATTAATCAATTAAAGCATAAAGACTATGGGTAGTGGAGCTGCAGCTAAGTTCTCCAGCGACTCTTTCACAACCCGACTGATAAATGTCTGATATAATCATATCTGATATATATAAAATGTCTGATATAATCATATAACCACAAAAAAAACAATACTAAAGACTACAATTAGATTACCCAATAGCACCTTGAAAAACAACAAAAATATATCCAAAATATACATAAAAATACTAATAACCATAAGCTTCTAAAATGAATAATGATTTTCCATATCCGTAATGATCGATATAACAAAAATATTCTAATTTCAGTGAATATATATATATCAAAGTTACTAAAGAAAACTAATTTCTTTCATATACTATAAGGAGTGATTTAATTTAAATGAACGACTCCAATGAATGGCCTTACTACGCCATTCCGGCAATCTAGCTATTGCTTCCTGAAACAGAGTTTGAGTCTACAAAAAGAAAAAACAGAAAGAAGACCGTACCTATAAAATTCGGTGTAGAAGTCGCTAAAAAATCACCTAGTCCCTGATACGACAGATACCTCTCCAATAGTTTTATAGTGAAAATTTTTTTAGATAACCAACACCACATTCATTAATGAAAATAAAAACGAAAACAATAGATTAAAGCATATCATCGTCATCCCCAGATAATCTCCGTAATCGTTGTTTTTCTCGTTCTCTTTCGGCAGAAATTAATAATTCCGTCTTTTGTGCCACTCGTTTACAACCCGATGACGAATATATCGGATTCGCTTTTGGAAAATACTGAAAAGAAATTAATTTAATAATTAGATTATAACCTTTAACATTAATCCATTCTTCAAATTTTCTTTCGAAGAAAAGAAAAAAATTTTTGATGAAATTCACTAAAATTCGAAAAACTTTTCTTCCGTAGACTTCAAAAGAAGAGCAGAATTTAATAAAGTCCTGGTCAATCCATCCACAAATTTCCATTCAAGATGCAAATCGAGATTGTTTGCCGAATCTATCAACCAATCCCATTTGTATCTATAAAATTCAACAAACAGTAGAAATGCTCACCTGTAAGGAATCGGCAATTTCAGCAATACGTTCATCGGTCGGTGTAAAATTATGTGCATTCATATAATCTCGAATACAAAGCAATATATGACGCCTTTCGAGAGGTAAAAATGGAATAAAATGATCTATTAAATGCGTTGAGATCAATTCACTCATCTTTAATCCACCTGAAAGTTTGACTGCTTACTTACTAAACACAAATTATACAATTTCATCTCGTTTCACCATCGTTGATAATATTCCCTTCCCCCCTCCCCACCTGAAATTCAAAAAGGCCTAAATGCTACCATAATGCCCTCCCTCCACCTTAGTGAACTCTTTGCATAACTGCTAACTCCCCTCCCTCTCCCCCCTCCTCCCAAATTAGCAACCTTCTTATTCATCGTCGAATGAGTTAACACATCAACAATAGCTCCTGAACTATTTGCGCAACGAATAGCGCATATAATTTTGAAAATGAAAAACTAAACAAAAGTAAGTAATATCTAATAATTCGTAAGCGATCCCTCATCTCTTATTTTTATTAGTTTAGAGGAGCAATTCCCACTCTCCAGTTATGGTCGTGCTTATTGCTTTCACGGTGAGATAAATGACAGGATGGATACCCGTAACAAACATTGCGGAAGGGAAGGAGGTGATCAATTTTAGAAAGTAATAAAGTGAATGAAATAAAAATTGCTGATAGTCGAAACCGTTATCATTTCTGAATCAGCTCGATGAAATGCGTAAATATTATGGTAGGAAGAACTGTGTGGGAACAAACGAAAATTTCAGTTTTGCATTTCTCCACCAATATTATCATATGACCTTCAACGATTCTAATGATTCAGTTTTAGCAAGTTAAAGCAATGCGAATGGCAACATTCGTCCATTCGCTTCCTTCCTTCTCCTCCCTTTCCCCGACGAAAAATAGCAAAGAAAATGAAAAATCATGCCAGCTAAGCTGGCATGAAACGCAGTTTTCTATTTCAGTTCATAAGGTCAATCGATGATCCGCTCATGGAATAACAACAACAAAGCGCAGGTAATCCTCTTTCCTATGGATAAGGTTGATTACACAAATCCTTATTCAAAAAGCTGACTTTTGAACCAAACTCGACCCGTCGTAGTAAGCCCAATCTAAATTCTAAAATTATAATTATCTATGAGCGTTAATAATTCGTATAAAACGAAACAAAACTACGGGTACCTGTCTACGCGCTACAAAGATCTTGCTGCTATAGCTTCTGTGATTGTTAACTGAAAATGCTCGGCAGACAAACATACAGACGCAGGCCAAACATGACGTCATGGTGAACAAAAATTTGCATAATTACACTAAAACAAGTGTAGCAATAAATAAAAATAAAAGTAAAAATTAATAGATAGCACTTTACTTACCATCTGCGTTGAATGCACCTGAAATAAGTATTTCCTCCATTTGTGCAAGTGTTAATGTTTCACGAATTTTACCCGCTTGATAATGCCGCAGGGTTTTTTCGGTTATCTCATTTCCACCTGAGTTACTGAAAAAAAGATTTTTTTGTTTTATTTTTATTATAGCCAGTCGTCATATACAACACTCCACTTACCAAATAATTCAGCCTTATATTTTAAAAATGCTCAAAAAAGTTCAACGATTTTCATTCTGTATCCCTTCGAACTTCAGCCGATCTGCGATTAGTAGCAAACAGAAAACGTCGATACAAAGAAGCAAAAAAAAAAAAAATTTCATTGAACGTATGCATTATTCCGACTTCACAAACTGTACTCAGCTATACTTCTCCAAACGGGGATAAATCCATTCTAAATGAGCCATCATATAAAATTTTTATTCAAATATTCAAAAATCCCATCATAATAAAGCGTTTTTTGCATCTCTATTCGCATGTATATAATATTCATGAAGGATGTACAAAAAGTGTCCGTTTCAGGAAATCACTGCATTTATAGCACACTTCTTCATTGTGAAGTTTATAAAAATTTCATGTAATGAACAGCAATGGGCAAATCCAGAATATGTCCTTGTTCCTGGCTAGCTTACTCATAAACTATTACCATCCAGCACGCGCAACTAATACCAAACAAAATAAATAACACAAATCTTTAACAATTGCAGTTTAACGTACTCCCCATACAAACCGGAAATACATCCAGTCCTGGACTATATCAACTGCTAATACATTTTCCATACTGAGCAGTTTAACGTACTCCCCCTATAAACCGGAAATACATCCAGTCCTGGACTATATCAACTGCTAATACATTTTCCATACTGAGCAGTTTAACGTACTCCCCCTATAAACCGGAAATACATCCAGTCCTGGACTATATCAACTGCTAATACATTTTCCATACTGAGCAGTTTAACGTACTCCCCCTATAAACCGGAAATACATCCAGTCCTGGACTATATCAACTGCTAATACATTTTCCATACTGAGCAGTTTAACGTACTCCCCCTATAAACCGGAAATACATCCAGTCCTGGACTATATCAACTGCTAATACATTTTCCATACTGAGCAGTTTAACGTACTCCCCCTATAAACCGGAAATACATCCAGTCCTGGACTATATCAACTGCTAATACATTTTCCATACTGAGCAGTTTAACGTACTCCCCTATAAACCGGAAATACATCCAGTCCTGGACTATATCAACTGCTAATACATTTTCCATACTGAGCAGTTTAACGTACTCCCCCTATAAACCGGAAATACATCCAGTCCTGGACTATATCAACTGCTAATACATTTTCCATACTGAGCAGTTTAACGTACTCCCCCTACAAACCGGAAATACATCCAGTCCTGGACTATATCAACTGCTAATACATTTTCCATACTGAGCAGTTTAACGTACTCCCCCTATAAACCGGAAATACATCCAGTCCTGGACTATATCAACTGCTAATACATTTTCCATACTGAGCAGTTTAACGTACTCCCCCTATAAACCGGAAATACATCCAGTCCTGGACTATATCAACTGCTAATACATTTTCCATACTGAGCAGTTTAACGTACTCCCCCTATAAACCGGAAATACATCCAGTCCTGGACTATATCAACTGCTAATACATTTTCCATACTGAGCAGTTTAACGTACTCCCCCTATAAACCGGAAATACATCCAGTCCTGGACTATATCAACTGCTAATACATTTTCCATACTGAGCAGTTTAACGTACTCCCCCTATAAACCGGAAATACATCCAGTCCTGGACTATATCAACTGCTAATACATTTTCCATACTGAGCAGTTTAACGTACTCCCCCTATAAACCGGAAATACATCCAGTCCTGGACTATATCAACTGCTAATACATTTTCCATACTGAGCAGTTTAACGTACTCCCCCTATAAACCGGAAATACATCCAGTCCTGGACTATATCAACTGCTAATACATTTTCCATACTGAGCAGTTTAACGTACTCCCCCTATAAACCGGAAATACATCCAGTCCTGGACTATATCAACTGCTAATACATTTTCCATACTGAGCAGTTTAACGTACTCCCCCTATAAACCGGAAATACATCCAGTCCTGGACTATATCAACTGCTAATACATTTTCCATACTGAGCAGTTTAACGTACTCCCCCTACAAACCGGAAATACATCCAGTCCTGGACTATATCAACTGCTAATACATTTTCCATACTGAGCAGTTTAACGTACTCCCCCTATAAACCGGAAATACATCCAGTCCTGGACTATATCAACTGCTAATACATTTTCCATACTGAGCAGTTTAACGTACTCCCCCTACAAACCGGAAATACATCCAGTCCTGGACTATATCAACTGCTAATACATTTTCCATACTGAGCAGTTTAACGTACTCCCCCTATAAACCGGAAATACATCCAGTCCTGGACTATATCAACTGCTAATACATTTTCCATACTGAGCAGTTTAACGTACTCCCCCTATAAACCGGAAATACATCCAGTCCTGGACTATATCAACTGCTAATACATTTTCCATACTGAGCAGTTTAACGTACTCCCCCTATAAACCGGAAATACATCCAGTCCTGGACTATATCAACTGCTAATACATTTTCCATACTGAGCAGTTTAACGTACTCCCCCTATAAACCGGAAATACATCCAGTCCTGGACTATATCAACTGCTAATACATTTTCCATACTGAGCAGTTTAACGTACTCCCCCTATAAACCGGAAATACATCCAGTCCTGGACTATATCAACTGCTAATACATTTTCCATACTGAGCAGTTTAACGTACTCCCCCTATAAACCGGAAATACATCCAGTCCTGGACTATATCAACTGCTAATACATTTTCCATACTGAGCAGTTTAACGTACTCCCCCTATAAACCGGAAATACATCCAGTCCTGGACTATATCAACTGCTAATACATTTTCCATACTGAGCAGTTTAACGTACTCCCCCTACAAACCGGAAATACATCCAGTCCTGGACTATATCAACTGCTAATACATTTTCCATACTGAGCAGTTTAACGTACTCCCCCTATAAACCGGAAATACATCCAGTCCTGGACTATATCAACTGCTAATACATTTTCCATACTGAGCAGTTTAACGTACTCCCCCTACAAACCGGAAATACATCCAGTCCTGGACTATATCAACTGCTAATACATTTTCCATACTGAGCAGTTTAACGTACTCCCCCTATAAACCGGAAATACATCCAGTCCTGGACTATATCAACTGCTAATACATTTTCCATACTGAGCAGTTTAACGTACTCCCCCTACAAACCGGAAATACATCCAGTCCTGGACTATATCAACTGCTAATACATTTTCCATACTGAGCAGTTTAACGTACTCCCCCTACAAACCGGAAATACATCCAGTCCTGGACTATATCAACTGCTAATACATTTTCCATACTGAGCAGTTTAACGTACTCCCCCTACAAACCGGAAATACATCCAGTCCTGGACTATATCAACTGCTAATACATTTTCCATACTGAGCAGTTTAACGTACTCCCCCTACAAACCGGAAATACATCCAGTCCTGGACTATATCAACTGCTAATACATTTTCCATACTGAGCAGTTTAACGTACTCCCCCTATAAACCGGAAATACATCCAGTCCTGGACTATATCAACTGCTAATACATTTTCCATACTGAGCAGTTTAACGTACTCCCCCTACAAACCGGAAATACATCCAGTCCTGGACTATATCAACTGCTAATACATTTTCCATACTGAGCAGTTTAACGTACTCCCCCTACAAACCGGAAATACATCCAGTCCTGGACTATATCAACTGCTAATACATTTTCCATACTGAGCAGTTTAACGTACTCCCCCTACAAACCGGAAATACATCCAGTCCTGGACTATATCAACTGCTAATACATTTTCCATACTGAGCAGTTTAACGTACTCCCCCTACAAACCGGAAATACATCCAGTCCTGGACTATATCAACTGCTAATACATTTTCCATACTGAGCAGTTTAACGTACTCCCCCTACAAACCGGAAATACATCCAGTCCTGGACTATATCAACTGCTAATACATTTTCCATACTGAGCAGTTTAACGTACTCCCCCTACAAACCGGAAATACATCCAGTCCTGGACTATATCAACTGCTAATACATTTTCCATACTGAGCAGTTTAACGTACTCCCCCTATAAACCGGAAATACATCCAGTCCTGGACTATATCAACTGCTAATACATTTTCCATACTGAGCAGTTTAACGTACTCCCCCTACAAACCGGAAATACATCCAGTCCTGGACTATATCAACTGCTAATACATTTTCCATACTGAGCAGTTTAACGTACTCCCCCTACAAACCGGAAATACATCCAGTCCTGGACTATATCAACTGCTAATACATTTTCCATACTGAGCAGTTTAACGTACTCCCCCTACAAACCGGAAATACATCCAGTCCTGGACTATATCAACTGCTAATACATTTTCCATACTGAGCAGTTTAACGTACTCCCCCTACAAACCGGAAATACATCCAGTCCTGGACTATATCAACTGCTAATACATTTTCCATACTGAGCAGTTTAACGTACTCCCCCTACAAACCGGAAATACATCCAGTCCTGGACTATATCAACTGCTAATACATTTTCCATACTGAGCAGTTTAACGTACTCCCCCTACAAACCGGAAATACATCCAGTCCTGGACTATATCAACTGCTAATACATTTTCCATACTGAGCAGTTTAACGTACTCCCCCTATAAACCGGAAATACATCCAGTCCTGGACTATATCAACTGCTAATACATTTTCCATACTGAGCAGTTTAACGTACTCCCCCTACAAACCGGAAATACATCCAGTCCTGGACTATATCAACTGCTAATACATTTTCCATACTGAGCAGTTTAACGTACTCCCCCTATAAACCGGAAATACATCCAGTCCTGGACTATATCAACTGCTAATACATTTTCCATACTGAGCAGTTTAACGTACTCCCCCTACAAACCGGAAATACATCCAGTCCTGGACTATATCAACTGCTAATACATTTTCCATACTGAGCAGTTTAACGTACTCCCCCTACAAACCGGAAATACATCCAGTCCTGGACTATATCAACTGCTAATACATTTTCCATACTGAGCAGTTTAACGTACTCCCCCTACAAACCGGAAATACATCCAGTCCTGGACTATATCAACTGCTAATACATTTTCCATACTGAGCAGTTTAACGTACTCCCCCTACAAACCGGAAATACATCCAGTCCTGGACTATATCAACTGCTAATACATTTTCCATACTGAGCAGTTTAACGTACTCCCCCTACAAACCGGAAATACATCCAGTCCTGGACTATATCAACTGCTAATACATTTTCCATACTGAGCAGTTTAACGTACTCCCCCTATAAACCGGAAATACATCCAGTCCTGGACTATATCAACTGCTAATACATTTTCCATACTGAGCAGTTTAACGTACTCCCCCTACAAACCGGAAATACATCCAGTCCTGGACTATATCAACTGCTAATACATTTTCCATACTGAGCAGTTTAACGTACTCCCCCTACAAACCGGAAATACATCCAGTCCTGGACTATATCAACTGCTAATACATTTTCCATACTGAGCAGTTTAACGTACTCCCCCTACAAACCGGAAATACATCCAGTCCTGGACTATATCAACTGCTAATACATTTTCCATACTGAGCAGTTTAACGTACTCCCCCTATAAACCGGAAATACATCCAGTCCTGGACTATATCAACTGCTAATACATTTTCCATACTGAGCAGTTTAACGTACTCCCCCTATAAACCGGAAATACATCCAGTCCTGGACTATATCAACTGCTAATACATTTTCCATACTGAGCAGTTTAACGTACTCCCCCTACAAACCGGAAATACATCCAGTCCTGGACTATATCAACTGCTAATACATTTTCCATACTGAGCAGTTTAACGTACTCCCCCTACAAACCGGAAATACATCCAGTCCTGGACTATATCAACTGCTAATACATTTTCCATACTGAGCAGTTTAACGTACTCCCCCTACAAACCGGAAATACATCCAGTCCTGGACTATATCAACTGCTAATACATTTTCCATACTGAGCAGTTTAACGTACTCCCCCTATAAACCGGAAATACATCCAGTCCTGGACTATATCAACTGCTAATACATTTTCCATACTGAGCAGTTTAACGTACTCCCCCTATAAACCGGAAATACATCCAGTCCTGGACTATATCAACTGCTAATACATTTTCCATACTGAGCAGTTTAACGTACTCCCCCTACAAACCGGAAATACATCCAGTCCTGGACTATATCAACTGCTAATACATTTTCCATACTGAGCAGTTTAACGTACTCCCCTACAAACCGGAAATACATCCAGTCCTGGACTATATCAACTGCTAATACATTTTCCATACTGAGCAGTTTAACGTACTCCCCCTATAAACCGGAAATACATCCAGTCCTGGACTATATCAACTGCTAATACATTTTCCATACTGAGCAGTTTAACGTACTCCCCCTACAAACCGGAAATACATCCAGTCCTGGACTATATCAACTGCTAATACATTTTCCATACTGAGCAGTTTAACGTACTCCCCCTACAAACCGGAAATACATCCAGTCCTGGACTATATCAACTGCTAATACATTTTCCATACTGAGCAGTTTAACGTACTCCCCCTACAAACCGGAAATACATCCAGTCCTGGACTATATCAACTGCTAATACATTTTCCATACTGAGCAGTTTAACGTACTCCCCCTATAAACCGGAAATACATCCAGTCCTGGACTATATCAACTGCTAATACATTTTCCATACTGAGCAGTTTAACGTACTCCCCCTATAAACCGGAAATACATCCAGTCCTGGACTATATCAACTGCTAATACATTTTCCATACTGAGCAGTTTAACGTACTCCCCCTACAAACCGGAAATACATCCAGTCCTGGACTATATCAACTGCTAATACATTTTCCATACTGAGCAGTTTAACGTACTCCCCCTACAAACCGGAAATACATCCAGTCCTGGACTATATCAACTGCTAATACATTTTCCATACTGAGCAGTTTAACGTACTCCCCCTACAAACCGGAAATACATCCAGTCCTGGACTATATCAACTGCTAATACATTTTCCATACTGAGCAGTTTAACGTACTCCCCCTATAAACCGGAAATACATCCAGTCCTGGACTATATCAACTGCTAATACATTTTCCATACTGAGCAGTTTAACGTACTCCCCCTATAAACCGGAAATACATCCAGTCCTGGACTATATCAACTGCTAATACATTTTCCATACTGAGCAGTTTAACGTACTCCCCCTATAAACCGGAAATACATCCAGTCCTGGACTATATCAACTGCTAATACATTTTCCATACTGAGCAGTTTAACGTACTCCCCCTACAAACCGGAAATACATCCAGTCCTGGACTATATCAACTGCTAATACATTTTCCATACTGAGCAGTTTAACGTACTCCCCCTACAAACCGGAAATACATCCAGTCCTGGACTATATCAACTGCTAATACATTTTCCATACTGAGCAGTTTAACGTACTCCCCCTATAAACCGGAAATACATCCAGTCCTGGACTATATCAACTGCTAATACATTTTCCATACTGAGCAGTTTAACGTACTCCCCCTACAAACCGGAAATACATCCAGTCCTGGACTATATCAACTGCTAATACATTTTCCATACTGAGCAGTTTAACGTACTCCCCCTATAAACCGGAAATACATCCAGTCCTGGACTATATCAACTGCTAATACATTTTCCATACTGAGCAGTTTAACGTACTCCCCCTACAAACCGGAAATACATCCAGTCCTGGACTATATCAACTGCTAATACATTTTCCATACTGAGCAGTTTAACGTACTCCCCCTACAAACCGGAAATACATCCAGTCCTGGACTATATCAACTGCTAATACATTTTCCATACTGAGCAGTTTAACGTACTCCCCCTACAAACCGGAAATACATCCAGTCCTGGACTATATCAACTGCTAATACATTTTCCATACTGAGCAGTTTAACGTACTCCCCCTACAAACCGGAAATACATCCAGTCCTGGACTATATCAACTGCTAATACATTTTCCATACTGAGCAGTTTAACGTACTCCCCCTATAAACCGGAAATACATCCAGTCCTGGACTATATCAACTGCTAATACATTTTCCATACTGAGCAGTTTAACGTACTCCCCCTACAAACCGGAAATACATCCAGTCCTGGACTATATCAACTGCTAATACATTTTCCATACTGAGCAGTTTAACGTACTCCCCCTACAAACCGGAAATACATCCAGTCCTGGACTATATCAACTGCTAATACATTTTCCATACTGAGCAGTTTAACGTACTCCCCCTACAAACCGGAAATACATCCAGTCCTGGACTATATCAACTGCTAATACATTTTCCATACTGAGCAGTTTAACGTACTCCCCCTACAAACCGGAAATACATCCAGTCCTGGACTATATCAACTGCTAATACATTTTCCATACTGAGCAGTTTAACGTACTCCCCCTACAAACCGGAAATACATCCAGTCCTGGACTATATCAACTGCTAATACATTTTCCATACTGAGCAGTTTAACGTACTCCCCCTACAAACCGGAAATACATCCAGTCCTGGACTATATCAACTGCTAATACATTTTCCATACTGAGCAGTTTAACGTACTCCCCCTATAAACCGGAAATACATCCAGTCCTGGACTATATCAACTGCTAATACATTTTCCATACTGAGCAGTTTAACGTACTCCCCCTACAAACCGGAAATACATCCAGTCCTGGACTATATCAACTGCTAATACATTTTCCATACTGAGCAGTTTAACGTACTCCCCCTACAAACCGGAAATACATCCAGTCCTGGACTATATCAACTGCTAATACATTTTCCATACTGAGCAGTTTAACGTACTCCCCCTACAAACCGGAAATACATCCAGTCCTGGACTATATCAACTGCTAATACATTTTCCATACTGAGCAGTTTAACGTACTCCCCCTACAAACCGGAAATACATCCAGTCCTGGACTATATCAACTGCTAATACATTTTCCATACTGAGCAGTTTAACGTACTCCCCCTACAAACCGGAAATACATCCAGTCCTGGACTATATCAACTGCTAATACATTTTCCATACTGAGCAGTTTAACGTACTCCCCCTACAAACCGGAAATACATCCAGTCCTGGACTATATCAACTGCTAATACATTTTCCATACTGAGCAGTTTAACGTACTCCCCCTACAAACCGGAAATACATCCAGTCCTGGACTATATCAACTGCTAATACATTTTCCATACTGAGCAGTTTAACGTACTCCCCCTACAAACCGGAAATACATCCAGTCCTGGACTATATCAACTGCTAATACATTTTCCATACTGAGCAGTTTAACGTACTCCCCCTACAAACCGGAAATACATCCAGTCCTGGACTATATCAACTGCTAATACATTTTCCATACTGAGCAGTTTAACGTACTCCCCCTACAAACCGGAAATACATCCAGTCCTGGACTATATCAACTGCTAATACATTTTCCATACTGAGCAGTTTAACGTACTCCCCCTACAAACCGGAAATACATCCAGTCCTGGACTATATCAACTGCTAATACATTTTCCATACTGAGCAGTTTAACGTACTCCCCCTATAAACCGGAAATACATCCAGTCCTGGACTATATCAACTGCTAATACATTTTCCATACTGAGCAGTTTAACGTACTCCCCCTACAAACCGGAAATACATCCAGTCCTGGACTATATCAACTGCTAATACATTTTCCATACTGAGCAGTTTAACGTACTCCCCCTACAAACCGGAAATACATCCAGTCCTGGACTATATCAACTGCTAATACATTTTCCATACTGAGCAGTTTAACGTACTCCCCCTACAAACCGGAAATACATCCAGTCCTGGACTATATCAACTGCTAATACATTTTCCATACTGAGCAGTTTAACGTACTCCCCCTACAAACCGGAAATACATCCAGTCCTGGACTATATCAACTGCTAATACATTTTCCATACTGAGCAGTTTAACGTACTCCCCCTACAAACCGGAAATACATCCAGTCCTGGACTATATCAACTGCTAATACATTTTCCATACTGAGCAGTTTAACGTACTCCCCCTACAAACCGGAAATACATCCAGTCCTGGACTATATCAACTGCTAATACATTTTCCATACTGAGCAGTTTAACGTACTCCCCCTACAAACCGGAAATACATCCAGTCCTGGACTATATCAACTGCTAATACATTTTCCATACTGAGCAGTTTAACGTACTCCCCCTACAAACCGGAAATACATCCAGTCCTGGACTATATCAACTGCTAATACATTTTCCATACTGAGCAGTTTAACGTACTCCCCCTACAAACCGGAAATACATCCAGTCCTGGACTATATCAACTGCTAATACATTTTCCATACTGAGCAGTTTAACGTACTCCCCCTACAAACCGGAAATACATCCAGTCCTGGACTATATCAACTGCTAATACATTTTCCATACTGAGCAGTTTAACGTACTCCCCCTACAAACCGGAAATACATCCAGTCCTGGACTATATCAACTGCTAATACATTTTCCATACTGAGCAGTTTAACGTACTCCCCCTACAAACCGGAAATACATCCAGTCCTGGACTATATCAACTGCTAATACATTTTCCATACTGAGCAGTTTAACGTACTCCCCCTACAAACCGGAAATACATCCAGTCCTGGACTATATCAACTGCTAATACATTTTCCATACTGAGCAGTTTAACGTACTCCCCCTACAAACCGGAAATACATCCAGTCCTGGACTATATCAACTGCTAATACATTTTCCATACTGAGCAGTTTAACGTACTCCCCCTACAAACCGGAAATACATCCAGTCCTGGACTATATCAACTGCTAATACATTTTCCATACTGAGCAGTTTAACGTACTCCCCCTACAAACCGGAAATACATCCAGTCCTGGACTATATCAACTGCTAATACATTTTCCATACTGAGCAGTTTAACGTACTCCCCCTACAAACCGGAAATACATCCAGTCCTGGACTATATCAACTGCTAATACATTTTCCATACTGAGCAGTTTAACGTACTCCCCCTACAAACCGGAAATACATCCAGTCCTGGACTATATCAACTGCTAATACATTTTCCATACTGAGCAGTTTAACGTACTCCCCCTATAAACCGGAAATACATCCAGTCCTGGACTATATCAACTGCTAATACATTTTCCATACTGAGCAGTTTAACGTACTCCCCCTACAAACCGGAAATACATCCAGTCCTGGACTATATCAACTGCTAATACATTTTCCATACTGAGCAGTTTAACGTACTCCCCCTACAAACCGGAAATACATCCAGTCCTGGACTATATCAACTGCTAATACATTTTCCATACTGAGCAGTTTAACGTACTCCCCCTACAAACCGGAAATACATCCAGTCCTGGACTATATCAACTGCTAATACATTTTCCATACTGAGCAGTTTAACGTACTCCCCCTACAAACCGGAAATACATCCAGTCCTGGACTATATCAACTGCTAATACATTTTCCATACTGAGCAGTTTAACGTACTCCCCCTACAAACCGGAAATACATCCAGTCCTGGACTATATCAACTGCTAATACATTTTCCATACTGAGCAGTTTAACGTACTCCCCCTACAAACCGGAAATACATCCAGTCCTGGACTATATCAACTGCTAATACATTTTCCATACTGAGCAGTTTAACGTACTCCCCCTACAAACCGGAAATACATCCAGTCCTGGACTATATCAACTGCTAATACATTTTCCATACTGAGCAGTTTAACGTACTCCCCCTACAAACCGGAAATACATCCAGTCCTGGACTATATCAACTGCTAATACATTTTCCATACTGAGCAGTTTAACGTACTCCCCTACAAACCGGAAATACATCCAGTCCTGGACTATATCAACTGCTAATACATTTTCCATACTGAGCAGTTTAACGTACTCCCCCTACAAACCGGAAATACATCCAGTCCTGGACTATATCAACTGCTAATACATTTTCCATACTGAGCAGTTTAACGTACTCCCCCTACAAACCGGAAATACATCCAGTCCTGGACTATATCAACTGCTAATACATTTTCCATACTGAGCAGTTTAACGTACTCCCCCTATAAACCGGAAATACATCCAGTCCTGGACTATATCAACTGCTAATACATTTTCCATACTGAGCAGTTTAACGTACTCCCCCTACAAACCGGAAATACATCCAGTCCTGGACTATATCAACTGCTAATACATTTTCCATACTGAGCAGTTTAACGTACTCCCCCTACAAACCGGAAATACATCCAGTCCTGGACTATATCAACTGCTAATACATTTTCCATACTGAGCAGTTTAACGTACTCCCCCTACAAACCGGAAATACATCCAGTCCTGGACTATATCAACTGCTAATACATTTTCCATACTGAGCAGTTTAACGTACTCCCCCTACAAACCGGAAATACATCCAGTCCTGGACTATATCAACTGCTAATACATTTTCCATACTGAGCAGTTTAACGTACTCCCCCTACAAACCGGAAATACATCCAGTCCTGGACTATATCAACTGCTAATACATTTTCCATACTGAGCAGTTTAACGTACTCCCCCTACAAACCGGAAATACATCCAGTCCTGGACTATATCAACTGCTAATACATTTTCCATACTGAGCAGTTTAACGTACTCCCCCTACAAACCGGAAATACATCCAGTCCTGGACTATATCAACTGCTAATACATTTTCCATACTGAGCAGTTTAACGTACTCCCCCTACAAACCGGAAATACATCCAGTCCTGGACTATATCAACTGCTAATACATTTTCCATACTGAGCAGTTTAACGTACTCCCCCTACAAACCGGAAATACATCCAGTCCTGGACTATATCAACTGCTAATACATTTTCCATACTGAGCAGTTTAACGTACTCCCCCTACAAACCGGAAATACATCCAGTCCTGGACTATATCAACTGCTAATACATTTTCCATACTGAGCAGTTTAACGTACTCCCCCTACAAACCGGAAATACATCCAGTCCTGGACTATATCAACTGCTAATACATTTTCCATACTGAGCAGTTTAACGTACTCCCCCTACAAACCGGAAATACATCCAGTCCTGGACTATATCAACTGCTAATACATTTTCCATACTGAGCAGTTTAACGTACTCCCCCTACAAACCGGAAATACATCCAGTCCTGGACTATATCAACTGCTAATACATTTTCCATACTGAGCAGTTTAACGTACTCCCCCTACAAACCGGAAATACATCCAGTCCTGGACTATATCAACTGCTAATACATTTTCCATACTGAGCAGTTTAACGTACTCCCCCTACAAACCGGAAATACATCCAGTCCTGGACTATATCAACTGCTAATACATTTTCCATACTGAGCAGTTTAACGTACTCCCCCTACAAACCGGAAATACATCCAGTCCTGGACTATATCAACTGCTAATACATTTTCCATACTGAGCAGTTTAACGTACTCCCCCTACAAACCGGAAATACATCCAGTCCTGGACTATATCAACTGCTAATACATTTTCCATACTGAGCAGTTTAACGTACTCCCCCTACAAACCGGAAATACATCCAGTCCTGGACTATATCAACTGCTAATACATTTTCCATACTGAGCAGTTTAACGTACTCCCCCTACAAACCGGAAATACATCCAGTCCTGGACTATATCAACTGCTAATACATTTTCCATACTGAGCAGTTTAACGTACTCCCCCTACAAACCGGAAATACATCCAGTCCTGGACTATATCAACTGCTAATACATTTTCCATACTGAGCAGTTTAACGTACTCCCCCTACAAACCGGAAATACATCCAGTCCTGGACTATATCAACTGCTAATACATTTTCCATACTGAGCAGTTTAACGTACTCCCCCTACAAACCGGAAATACATCCAGTCCTGGACTATATCAACTGCTAATACATTTTCCATACTGAGCAGTTTAACGTACTCCCCCTACAAACCGGAAATACATCCAGTCCTGGACTATATCAACTGCTAATACATTTTCCATACTGAGCAGTTTAACGTACTCCCCCTACAAACCGGAAATACATCCAGTCCTGGACTATATCAACTGCTAATACATTTTCCATACTGAGCAGTTTAACGTACTCCCCCTACAAACCGGAAATACATCCAGTCCTGGACTATATCAACTGCTAATACATTTTCCATACTGAGCAGTTTAACGTACTCCCCCTACAAACCGGAAATACATCCAGTCCTGGACTATATCAACTGCTAATACATTTTCCATACTGAGCAGTTTAACGTACTCCCCCTACAAACCGGAAATACATCCAGTCCTGGACTATATCAACTGCTAATACATTTTCCATACTGAGCAGTTTAACGTACTCCCCCTACAAACCGGAAATACATCCAGTCCTGGACTATATCAACTGCTAATACATTTTCCATACTGAGCAGTTTAACGTACTCCCCCTACAAACCGGAAATACATCCAGTCCTGGACTATATCAACTGCTAATACATTTTCCATACTGAGCAGTTTAACGTACTCCCCCTACAAACCGGAAATACATCCAGTCCTGGACTATATCAACTGCTAATACATTTTCCATACTGAGCAGTTTAACGTACTCCCCCTACAAACCGGAAATACATCCAGTCCTGGACTATATCAACTGCTAATACATTTTCCATACTGAGCAGTTTAACGTACTCCCCCTACAAACCGGAAATACATCCAGTCCTGGACTATATCAACTGCTAATACATTTTCCATACTGAGCAGTTTAACGTACTCCCCCTACAAACCGGAAATACATCCAGTCCTGGACTATATCAACTGCTAATACATTTTCCATACTGAGCAGTTTAACGTACTCCCCCTACAAACCGGAAATACATCCAGTCCTGGACTATATCAACTGCTAATACATTTTCCATACTGAGCAGTTTAACGTACTCCCCCTACAAACCGGAAATACATCCAGTCCTGGACTATATCAACTGCTAATACATTTTCCATACTGAGCAGTTTAACGTACTCCCCCTACAAACCGGAAATACATCCAGTCCTGGACTATATCAACTGCTAATACATTTTCCATACTGAGCAGTTTAACGTACTCCCCCTATAAACCGGAAATACATCCAGTCCTGGACTATATCAACTGCTAATACATTTTCCATACTGAGCAGTTTAACGTACTCCCCCTACAAACCGGAAATACATCCAGTCCTGGACTATATCAACTGCTAATACATTTTCCATACTGAGCAGTTTAACGTACTCCCCCTACAAACCGGAAATACATCCAGTCCTGGACTATATCAACTGCTAATACATTTTCCATACTGAGCAGTTTAACGTACTCCCCCTACAAACCGGAAATACATCCAGTCCTGGACTATATCAACTGCTAATACATTTTCCATACTGAGCAGTTTAACGTACTCCCCCTACAAACCGGAAATACATCCAGTCCTGGACTATATCAACTGCTAATACATTTTCCATACTGAGCAGTTTAACGTACTCCCCCTACAAACCGGAAATACATCCAGTCCTGGACTATATCAACTGCTAATACATTTTCCATACTGAGCAGTTTAACGTACTCCCCCTACAAACCGGAAATACATCCAGTCCTGGACTATATCAACTGCTAATACATTTTCCATACTGAGCAGTTTAACGTACTCCCCCTATAAACCGGAAATACATCCAGTCCTGGACTATATCAACTGCTAATACATTTTCCATACTGAGCAGTTTAACGTACTCCCCCTACAAACCGGAAATACATCCAGTCCTGGACTATATCAACTGCTAATACATTTTCCATACTGAGCAGTTTAACGTACTCCCCCTACAAACCGGAAATACATCCAGTCCTGGACTATATCAACTGCTAATACATTTTCCATACTGAGCAGTTTAACGTACTCCCCCTATAAACCGGAAATACATCCAGTCCTGGACTATATCAACTGCTAATACATTTTCCATACTGAGCAGTTTAACGTACTCCCCCTACAAACCGGAAATACATCCAGTCCTGGACTATATCAACTGCTAATACATTTTCCATACTGAGCAGTTTAACGTACTCCCCCTACAAACCGGAAATACATCCAGTCCTGGACTATATCAACTGCTAATACATTTTCCATACTGAGCAGTTTAACGTACTCCCCCTACAAACCGGAAATACATCCAGTCCTGGACTATATCAACTGCTAATACATTTTCCATACTGAGCAGTTTAACGTACTCCCCCTACAAACCGGAAATACATCCAGTCCTGGACTATATCAACTGCTAATACATTTTCCATACTGAGCAGTTTAACGTACTCCCCCTACAAACCGGAAATACATCCAGTCCTGGACTATATCAACTGCTAATACATTTTCCATACTGAGCAGTTTAACGTACTCCCCCTACAAACCGGAAATACATCCAGTCCTGGACTATATCAACTGCTAATACATTTTCCATACTGAGCAGTTTAACGTACTCCCCCTACAAACCGGAAATACATCCAGTCCTGGACTATATCAACTGCTAATACATTTTCCATACTGAGCAGTTTAACGTACTCCCCCTATAAACCGGAAATACATCCAGTCCTGGACTATATCAACTGCTAATACATTTTCCATACTGAGCAGTTTAACGTACTCCCCCTATAAACCGGAAATACATCCAGTCCTGGACTATATCAACTGCTAATACATTTTCCATACTGAGCAGTTTAACGTACTCCCCCTACAAACCGGAAATACATCCAGTCCTGGACTATATCAACTGCTAATACATTTTCCATACTGAGCAGTTTAACGTACTCCCCCTACAAACCGGAAATACATCCAGTCCTGGACTATATCAACTGCTAATACATTTTCCATACTGAGCAGTTTAACGTACTCCCCCTACAAACCGGAAATACATCCAGTCCTGGACTATATCAACTGCTAATACATTTTCCATACTGAGCAGTTTAACGTACTCCCCCTACAAACCGGAAATACATCCAGTCCTGGACTATATCAACTGCTAATACATTTTCCATACTGAGCAGTTTAACGTACTCCCCCTACAAACCGGAAATACATCCAGTCCTGGACTATATCAACTGCTAATACATTTTCCATACTGAGCAGTTTAACGTACTCCCCCTACAAACCGGAAATACATCCAGTCCTGGACTATATCAACTGCTAATACATTTTCCATACTGAGCAGTTTAACGTACTCCCCCTACAAACCGGAAATACATCCAGTCCTGGACTATATCAACTGCTAATACATTTTCCATACTGAGCAGTTTAACGTACTCCCCCTACAAACCGGAAATACATCCAGTCCTGGACTATATCAACTGCTAATACATTTTCCATACTGAGCAGTTTAACGTACTCCCCCTACAAACCGGAAATACATCCAGTCCTGGACTATATCAACTGCTAATACATTTTCCATACTGAGCAGTTTAACGTACTCCCCCTACAAACCGGAAATACATCCAGTCCTGGACTATATCAACTGCTAATACATTTTCCATACTGAGCAGTTTAACGTACTCCCCCTATAAACCGGAAATACATCCAGTCCTGGACTATATCAACTGCTAATACATTTTCCATACTGAGCAGTTTAACGTACTCCCCCTACAAACCGGAAATACATCCAGTCCTGGACTATATCAACTGCTAATACATTTTCCATACTGAGCAGTTTAACGTACTCCCCCTACAAACCGGAAATACATCCAGTCCTGGACTATATCAACTGCTAATACATTTTCCATACTGAGCAGTTTAACGTACTCCCCCTACAAACCGGAAATACATCCAGTCCTGGACTATATCAACTGCTAATACATTTTCCATACTGAGCAGTTTAACGTACTCCCCCTACAAACCGGAAATACATCCAGTCCTGGACTATATCAACTGCTAATACATTTTCCATACTGAGCAGTTTAACGTACTCCCCTACAAACCGGAAATACATCCAGTCCTGGACTATATCAACTGCTAATACATTTTCCATACTGAGCAGTTTAACGTACTCCCCCTACAAACCGGAAATACATCCAGTCCTGGACTATATCAACTGCTAATACATTTTCCATACTGAGCAGTTTAACGTACTCCCCCTACAAACCGGAAATACATCCAGTCCTGGACTATATCAACTGCTAATACATTTTCCATACTGAGCAGTTTAACGTACTCCCCCTACAAACCGGAAATACATCCAGTCCTGGACTATATCAACTGCTAATACATTTTCCATACTGAGCAGTTTAACGTACTCCCCCTACAAACCGGAAATACATCCAGTCCTGGACTATATCAACTGCTAATACATTTTCCATACTGAGCAGTTTAACGTACTCCCCCTATAAACCGGAAATACATCCAGTCCTGGACTATATCAACTGCTAATACATTTTCCATACTGAGCAGTTTAACGTACTCCCCCTACAAACCGGAAATACATCCAGTCCTGGACTATATCAACTGCTAATACATTTTCCATACTGAGCAGTTTAACGTACTCCCCCTACAAACCGGAAATACATCCAGTCCTGGACTATATCAACTGCTAATACATTTTCCATACTGAGCAGTTTAACGTACTCCCCCTACAAACCGGAAATACATCCAGTCCTGGACTATATCAACTGCTAATACATTTTCCATACTGAGCAGTTTAACGTACTCCCCCTACAAACCGGAAATACATCCAGTCCTGGACTATATCAACTGCTAATACATTTTCCATACTGAGCAGTTTAACGTACTCCCCCTACAAACCGGAAATACATCCAGTCCTGGACTATATCAACTGCTAATACATTTTCCATACTGAGCAGTTTAACGTACTCCCCCTACAAACCGGAAATACATCCAGTCCTGGACTATATCAACTGCTAATACATTTTCCATACTGAGCAGTTTAACGTACTCCCCCTACAAACCGGAAATACATCCAGTCCTGGACTATATCAACTGCTAATACATTTTCCATACTGAGCAGTTTAACGTACTCCCCCTACAAACCGGAAATACATCCAGTCCTGGACTATATCAACTGCTAATACATTTTCCATACTGAGCAGTTTAACGTACTCCCCCTACAAACCGGAAATACATCCAGTCCTGGACTATATCAACTGCTAATACATTTTCCATACTGAGCAGTTTAACGTACTCCCCCTACAAACCGGAAATACATCCAGTCCTGGACTATATCAACTGCTAATACATTTTCCATACTGAGCAGTTTAACGTACTCCCCCTACAAACCGGAAATACATCCAGTCCTGGACTATATCAACTGCTAATACATTTTCCATACTGAGCAGTTTAACGTACTCCCCCTACAAACCGGAAATACATCCAGTCCTGGACTATATCAACTGCTAATACATTTTCCATACTGAGCAGTTTAACGTACTCCCCCTACAAACCGGAAATACATCCAGTCCTGGACTATATCAACTGCTAATACATTTTCCATACTGAGCAGTTTAACGTACTCCCCCTACAAACCGGAAATACATCCAGTCCTGGACTATATCAACTGCTAATACATTTTCCATACTGAGCAGTTTAACGTACTCCCCCTACAAACCGGAAATACATCCAGTCCTGGACTATATCAACTGCTAATACATTTTCCATACTGAGCAGTTTAACGTACTCCCCCTACAAACCGGAAATACATCCAGTCCTGGACTATATCAACTGCTAATACATTTTCCATACTGAGCAGTTTAACGTACTCCCCCTATAAACCGGAAATACATCCAGTCCTGGACTATATCAACTGCTAATACATTTTCCATACTGAGCAGTTTAACGTACTCCCCCTACAAACCGGAAATACATCCAGTCCTGGACTATATCAACTGCTAATACATTTTCCATACTGAGCAGTTTAACGTACTCCCCCTACAAACCGGAAATACATCCAGTCCTGGACTATATCAACTGCTAATACATTTTCCATACTGAGCAGTTTAACGTACTCCCCCTACAAACCGGAAATACATCCAGTCCTGGACTATATCAACTGCTAATACATTTTCCATACTGAGCAGTTTAACGTACTCCCCCTACAAACCGGAAATACATCCAGTCCTGGACTATATCAACTGCTAATACATTTTCCATACTGAGCAGTTTAACGTACTCCCCCTACAAACCGGAAATACATCCAGTCCTGGACTATATCAACTGCTAATACATTTTCCATACTGAGCAGTTTAACGTACTCCCCCTACAAACCGGAAATACATCCAGTCCTGGACTATATCAACTGCTAATACATTTTCCATACTGAGCAGTTTAACGTACTCCCCCTACAAACCGGAAATACATCCAGTCCTGGACTATATCAACTGCTAATACATTTTCCATACTGAGCAGTTTAACGTACTCCCCCTACAAACCGGAAATACATCCAGTCCTGGACTATATCAACTGCTAATACATTTTCCATACTGAGCAGTTTAACGTACTCCCCCTATAAACCGGAAATACATCCAGTCCTGGACTATATCAACTGCTAATACATTTTCCATACTGAGCAGTTTAACGTACTCCCCCTACAAACCGGAAATACATCCAGTCCTGGACTATATCAACTGCTAATACATTTTCCATACTGAGCAGTTTAACGTACTCCCCCTACAAACCGGAAATACATCCAGTCCTGGACTATATCAACTGCTAATACATTTTCCATACTGAGCAGTTTAACGTACTCCCCCTACAAACCGGAAATACATCCAGTCCTGGACTATATCAACTGCTAATACATTTTCCATACTGAGCAGTTTAACGTACTCCCCCTACAAACCGGAAATACATCCAGTCCTGGACTATATCAACTGCTAATACATTTTCCATACTGAGCAGTTTAACGTACTCCCCCTACAAACCGGAAATACATCCAGTCCTGGACTATATCAACTGCTAATACATTTTCCATACTGAGCAGTTTAACGTACTCCCCCTACAAACCGGAAATACATCCAGTCCTGGACTATATCAACTGCTAATACATTTTCCATACTGAGCAGTTTAACGTACTCCCCCTACAAACCGGAAATACATCCAGTCCTGGACTATATCAACTGCTAATACATTTTCCATACTGAGCAGTTTAACGTACTCCCCCTACAAACCGGAAATACATCCAGTCCTGGACTATATCAACTGCTAATACATTTTCCATACTGAGCAGTTTAACGTACTCCCCCTACAAACCGGAAATACATCCAGTCCTGGACTATATCAACTGCTAATACATTTTCCATACTGAGCAGTTTAACGTAC
Source organism: Baylisascaris procyonis (assembly GCA_037389465.1). Classification (NCBI taxonomy): domain Eukaryota; kingdom Metazoa; phylum Nematoda; class Chromadorea; order Rhabditida; family Ascarididae; genus Baylisascaris; species Baylisascaris procyonis. Next base: position 5,606,576 of record JAZARR010000200.1, read on the forward strand.
TCCCCCTACAAACCGGAAATACATCCAGTCCTGGACTATATCAACTGCTAATACATTTTCCATACTGAGCAGTTTAACGTACTCCCCCTACAAACCGGAAATACATCCAGTCCTGGACTATATCAACTGCTAATACATTTTCCATACTGAGCAGTTTAACGTACTCCCCCTACAAACCGGAAATACATCCAGTCCTGGACTATATCAACTGCTAATACATTTTCCATACTGAGCAGTTTAACGTACTCCCCCTACAAACCGGAAATACATCCAGTCCTGGACTATATCAACTGCTAATACATTTTCCATACTGAGCAGTTTAACGTACTCCCCCTACAAACCGGAAATACATCCAGTCCTGGACTATATCAACTGCTAATACATTTTCCATACTGAGCAGTTTAACGTACTCCCCCTACAAACCGGAAATACATCCAGTCCTGGACTATATCAACTGCTAATACATTTTCCATACTGAGCAGTTTAACGTACTCCCCCTACAAACCGGAAATACATCCAGTCCTGGACTATATCAACTGCTAATACATTTTCCATACTGAGCAGTTTAACGTACTCCCCCTACAAACCGGAAATACATCCAGTCCTGGACTATATCAACTGCTAATACATTTTCCATACTGAGCAGTTTAACGTACTCCCCCTACAAACCGGAAATACATCCAGTCCTGGACTATATCAACTGCTAATACATTTTCCATACTGAGCAGTTTAACGTACTCCCCTACAAACCGGAAATACATCCAGTCCTGGACTATATCAACTGCTAATACATTTTCCATACTGAGCAGTTTAACGTACTCCCCCTACAAACCGGAAATACATCCAGTCCTGGACTATATCAACTGCTAATACATTTTCCATACTGAGCAGTTTAACGTACTCCCCCTACAAACCGGAAATACATCCAGTCCTGGACTATATCAACTGCTAATACATTTTCCATACTGAGCAGTTTAACGTACTCCCCCTACAAACCGGAAATACATCCAGTCCTGGACTATATCAACTGCTAATACATTTTCCATACTGAGCAGTTTAACGTACTCCCCCTACAAACCGGAAATACATCCAGTCCTGGACTATATCAACTGCTAATACATTTTCCATACTGAGCAGTTTAACGTACTCCCCCTACAAACCGGAAATACATCCAGTCCTGGACTATATCAACTGCTAATACATTTTCCATACTGAGCAGTTTAACGTACTCCCCCTACAAACCGGAAATACATCCAGTCCTGGACTATATCAACTGCTAATACATTTTCCATACTGAGCAGTTTAACGTACTCCCCCTACAAACCGGAAATACATCCAGTCCTGGACTATATCAACTGCTAATACATTTTCCATACTGAGCAGTTTAACGTACTCCCCCTACAAACCGGAAATACATCCAGTCCTGGACTATATCAACTGCTAATACATTTTCCATACTGAGCAGTTTAACGTACTCCCCCTACAAACCGGAAATACATCCAGTCCTGGACTATATCAACTGCTAATACATTTTCCATACTGAGCAGTTTAACGTACTCCCCCTACAAACCGGAAATACATCCAGTCCTGGACTATATCAACTGCTAATACATTTTCCATACTGAGCAGTTTAACGTACTCCCCCTACAAACCGGAAATACATCCAGTCCTGGACTATATCAACTGCTAATACATTTTCCATACTGAGCAGTTTAACGTACTCCCCCTACAAACCGGAAATACATCCAGTCCTGGACTATATCAACTGCTAATACATTTTCCATACTGAGCAGTTTAACGTACTCCCCCTATAAACCGGAAATACATCCAGTCCTGGACTATATCAACTGCTAATACATTTTCCATACTGAGCAGTTTAACGTACTCCCCCTACAAACCGGAAATACATCCAGTCCTGGACTATATCAACTGCTAATACATTTTCCATACTGAGCAGTTTAACGTACTCCCCCTACAAACCGGAAATACATCCAGTCCTGGACTATATCAACTGCTAATACATTTTCCATACTGAGCAGTTTAACGTACTCCCCCTACAAACCGGAAATACATCCAGTCCTGGACTATATCAACTGCTAATACATTTTCCATACTGAGCAGTTTAACGTACTCCCCCTACAAACCGGAAATACATCCAGTCCTGGACTATATCAACTGCTAATACATTTTCCATACTGAGCAGTTTAACGTACTCCCCCTACAAACCGGAAATACATCCAGTCCTGGACTATATCAACTGCTAATACATTTTCCATACTGAGCAGTTTAACGTACTCCCCCTACAAACCGGAAATACATCCAGTCCTGGACTATATCAACTGCTAATACATTTTCCATACTGAGCAGTTTAACGTACTCCCCCTACAAACCGGAAATACATCCAGTCCTGGACTATATCAACTGCTAATACATTTTCCATACTGAGCAGTTTAACGTACTCCCCCTACAAACCGGAAATACATCCAGTCCTGGACTATATCAACTGCTAATACATTTTCCATACTGAGCAGTTTAACGTACTCCCCCTACAAACCGGAAATACATCCAGTCCTGGACTATATCAACTGCTAATACATTTTCCATACTGAGCAGTTTAACGTACTCCCCCTACAAACCGGAAATACATCCAGTCCTGGACTATATCAACTGCTAATACATTTTCCATACTGAGCAGTTTAACGTACTCCCCCTACAAACCGGAAATACATCCAGTCCTGGACTATATCAACTGCTAATACATTTTCCATACTGAGCAGTTTAACGTACTCCCCCTACAAACCGGAAATACATCCAGTCCTGGACTATATCAACTGCTAATACATTTTCCATACTGAGCAGTTTAACGTACTCCCCCTACAAACCGGAAATACATCCAGTCCTGGACTATATCAACTGCTAATACATTTTCCATACTGAGCAGTTTAACGTACTCCCCCTACAAACCGGAAATACATCCAGTCCTGGACTATATCAACTGCTAATACATTTTCCATACTGAGCAGTTTAACGTACTCCCCCTACAAACCGGAAATACATCCAGTCCTGGACTATATCAACTGCTAATACATTTTCCATACTGAGCAGTTTAACGTACTCCCCCTATAAACCGGAAATACATCCAGTCCTGGACTATATCAACTGCTAATACATTTTCCATACTGAGCAGTTTAACGTACTCCCCCTACAAACCGGAAATACATCCAGTCCTGGACTATATCAACTGCTAATACATTTTCCATACTGAGCAGTTTAACGTACTCCCCCTACAAACCGGAAATACATCCAGTCCTGGACTATATCAACTGCTAATACATTTTCCATACTGAGCAGTTTAACGTACTCCCCCTACAAACCGGAAATACATCCAGTCCTGGACTATATCAACTGCTAATACATTTTCCATACTGAGCAGTTTAACGTACTCCCCCTACAAACCGGAAATACATCCAGTCCTGGACTATATCAACTGCTAATACATTTTCCATACTGAGCAGTTTAACGTACTCCCCCTACAAACCGGAAATACATCCAGTCCTGGACTATATCAACTGCTAATACATTTTCCATACTGAGCAGTTTAACGTACTCCCCCTACAAACCGGAAATACATCCAGTCCTGGACTATATCAACTGCTAATACATTTTCCATACTGAGCAGTTTAACGTACTCCCCCTACAAACCGGAAATACATCCAGTCCTGGACTATATCAACTGCTAATACATTTTCCATACTGAGCAGTTTAACGTACTCCCCCTACAAACCGGAAATACATCCAGTCCTGGACTATATCAACTGCTAATACATTTTCCATACTGAGCAGTTTAACGTACTCCCCCTACAAACCGGAAATACATCCAGTCCTGGACTATATCAACTGCTAATACATTTTCCATACTGAGCAGTTTAACGTACTCCCCCTACAAACCGGAAATACATCCAGTCCTGGACTATATCAACTGCTAATACATTTTCCATACTGAGCAGTTTAACGTACTCCCCCTACAAACCGGAAATACATCCAGTCCTGGACTATATCAACTGCTAATACATTTTCCATACTGAGCAGTTTAACGTACTCCCCCTACAAACCGGAAATACATCCAGTCCTGGACTATATCAACTGCTAATACATTTTCCATACTGAGCAGTTTAACGTACTCCCCCTACAAACCGGAAATACATCCAGTCCTGGACTATATCAACTGCTAATACATTTTCCATACTGAGCAGTTTAACGTACTCCCCCTACAAACCGGAAATACATCCAGTCCTGGACTATATCAACTGCTAATACATTTTCCATACTGAGCAGTTTAACGTACTCCCCCTACAAACCGGAAATACATCCAGTCCTGGACTATATCAACTGCTAATACATTTTCCATACTGAGCAGTTTAACGTACTCCCCCTACAAACCGGAAATACATCCAGTCCTGGACTATATCAACTGCTAATACATTTTCCATACTGAGCAGTTTAACGTACTCCCCCTACAAACCGGAAATACATCCAGTCCTGGACTATATCAACTGCTAATACATTTTCCATACTGAGCAGTTTAACGTACTCCCCCTACAAACCGGAAATACATCCAGTCCTGGACTATATCAACTGCTAATACATTTTCCATACTGAGCAGTTTAACGTACTCCCCCTACAAACCGGAAATACATCCAGTCCTGGACTATATCAACTGCTAATACATTTTCCATACTGAGCAGTTTAACGTACTCCCCCTACAAACCGGAAATACATCCAGTCCTGGACTATATCAACTGCTAATACATTTTCCATACTGAGCAGTTTAACGTACTCCCCCTACAAACCGGAAATACATCCAGTCCTGGACTATATCAACTGCTAATACATTTTCCATACTGAGCAGTTTAACGTACTCCCCCTACAAACCGGAAATACATCCAGTCCTGGACTATATCAACTGCTAATACATTTTCCATACTGAGCAGTTTAACGTACTCCCCCTACAAACCGGAAATACATCCAGTCCTGGACTATATCAACTGCTAATACATTTTCCATACTGAGCAGTTTAACGTACTCCCCCTACAAACCGGAAATACATCCAGTCCTGGACTATATCAACTGCTAATACATTTTCCATACTGAGCAGTTTAACGTACTCCCCCTACAAACCGGAAATACATCCAGTCCTGGACTATATCAACTGCTAATACATTTTCCATACTGAGCAGTTTAACGTACTCCCCCTACAAACCGGAAATACATCCAGTCCTGGACTATATCAACTGCTAATACATTTTCCATACTGAGCAGTTTAACGTACTCCCCCTACAAACCGGAAATACATCCAGTCCTGGACTATATCAACTGCTAATACATTTTCCATACTGAGCAGTTTAACGTACTCCCCCTACAAACCGGAAATACATCCAGTCCTGGACTATATCAACTGCTAATACATTTTCCATACTGAGCAGTTTAACGTACTCCCCCTACAAACCGGAAATACATCCAGTCCTGGACTATATCAACTGCTAATACATTTTCCATACTGAGCAGTTTAACGTACTCCCCCTACAAACCGGAAATACATCCAGTCCTGGACTATATCAACTGCTAATACATTTTCCATACTGAGCAGTTTAACGTACTCCCCCTACAAACCGGAAATACATCCAGTCCTGGACTATATCAACTGCTAATACATTTTCCATACTGAGCAGTTTAACGTACTCCCCCTACAAACCGGAAATACATCCAGTCCTGGACTATATCAACTGCTAATACATTTTCCATACTGAGCAGTTTAACGTACTCCCCCTACAAACCGGAAATACATCCAGTCCTGGACTATATCAACTGCTAATACATTTTCCATACTGAGCAGTTTAACGTACTCCCCCTATAAACCGGAAATACATCCAGTCCTGGACTATATCAACTGCTAATACATTTTCCATACTGAGCAGTTTAACGTACTCCCCCTACAAACCGGAAATACATCCAGTCCTGGACTATATCAACTGCTAATACATTTTCCATACTGAGCAGTTTAACGTACTCCCCCTACAAACCGGAAATACATCCAGTCCTGGACTATATCAACTGCTAATACATTTTCCATACTGAGCAGTTTAACGTACTCCCCCTACAAACCGGAAATACATCCAGTCCTGGACTATATCAACTGCTAATACATTTTCCATACTGAGCAGTTTAACGTACTCCCCCTACAAACCGGAAATACATCCAGTCCTGGACTATATCAACTGCTAATACATTTTCCATACTGAGCAGTTTAACGTACTCCCCCTACAAACCGGAAATACATCCAGTCCTGGACTATATCAACTGCTAATACATTTTCCATACTGAGCAGTTTAACGTACTCCCCCTACAAACCGGAAATACATCCAGTCCTGGACTATATCAACTGCTAATACATTTTCCATACTGAGCAGTTTAACGTACTCCCCCTACAAACCGGAAATACATCCAGTCCTGGACTATATCAACTGCTAATACATTTTCCATACTGAGCAGTTTAACGTACTCCCCCTACAAACCGGAAATACATCCAGTCCTGGACTATATCAACTGCTAATACATTTTCCATACTGAGCAGTTTAACGTACTCCCCCTACAAACCGGAAATACATCCAGTCCTGGACTATATCAACTGCTAATACATTTTCCATACTGAGCAGTTTAACGTACTCCCCCTACAAACCGGAAATACATCCAGTCCTGGACTATATCAACTGCTAATACATTTTCCATACTGAGCAGTTTAACGTACTCCCCCTACAAACCGGAAATACATCCAGTCCTGGACTATATCAACTGCTAATACATTTTCCATACTGAGCAGTTTAACGTACTCCCCCTACAAACCGGAAATACATCCAGTCCTGGACTATATCAACTGCTAATACATTTTCCATACTGAGCAGTTTAACGTACTCCCCCTACAAACCGGAAATACATCCAGTCCTGGACTATATCAACTGCTAATACATTTTCCATACTGAGCAGTTTAACGTACTCCCCCTACAAACCGGAAATACATCCAGTCCTGGACTATATCAACTGCTAATACATTTTCCATACTGAGCAGTTTAACGTACTCCCCCTACAAACCGGAAATACATCCAGTCCTGGACTATATCAACTGCTAATACATTTTCCATACTGAGCAGTTTAACGTACTCCCCCTACAAACCGGAAATACATCCAGTCCTGGACTATATCAACTGCTAATACATTTTCCATACTGAGCAGTTTAACGTACTCCCCCTACAAACCGGAAATACATCCAGTCCTGGACTATATCAACTGCTAATACATTTTCCATACTGAGCAGTTTAACGTACTCCCCCTACAAACCGGAAATACATCCAGTCCTGGACTATATCAACTGCTAATACATTTTCCATACTGAGCAGTTTAACGTACTCCCCCTACAAACCGGAAATACATCCAGTCCTGGACTATATCAACTGCTAATACATTTTCCATACTGAGCAGTTTAACGTACTCCCCCTACAAACCGGAAATACATCCAGTCCTGGACTATATCAACTGCTAATACATTTTCCATACTGAGCAGTTTAACGTACTCCCCCTACAAACCGGAAATACATCCAGTCCTGGACTATATCAACTGCTAATACATTTTCCATACTGAGCAGTTTAACGTACTCCCCCTACAAACCGGAAATACATCCAGTCCTGGACTATATCAACTGCTAATACATTTTCCATACTGAGCAGTTTAACGTACTCCCCCTACAAACCGGAAATACATCCAGTCCTGGACTATATCAACTGCTAATACATTTTCCATACTGAGCAGTTTAACGTACTCCCCCTACAAACCGGAAATACATCCAGTCCTGGACTATATCAACTGCTAATACATTTTCCATACTGAGCAGTTTAACGTACTCCCCCTACAAACCGGAAATACATCCAGTCCTGGACTATATCAACTGCTAATACATTTTCCATACTGAGCAGTTTAACGTACTCCCCCTACAAACCGGAAATACATCCAGTCCTGGACTATATCAACTGCTAATACATTTTCCATACTGAGCAGTTTAACGTACTCCCCCTACAAACCGGAAATACATCCAGTCCTGGACTATATCAACTGCTAATACATTTTCCATACTGAGCAGTTTAACGTACTCCCCCTACAAACCGGAAATACATCCAGTCCTGGACTATATCAACTGCTAATACATTTTCCATACTGAGCAGTTTAACGTACTCCCCCTACAAACCGGAAATACATCCAGTCCTGGACTATATCAACTGCTAATACATTTTCCATACTGAGCAGTTTAACGTACTCCCCCTACAAACCGGAAATACATCCAGTCCTGGACTATATCAACTGCTAATACATTTTCCATACTGAGCAGTTTAACGTACTCCCCCTACAAACCGGAAATACATCCAGTCCTGGACTATATCAACTGCTAATACATTTTCCATACTGAGCAGTTTAACGTACTCCCCCTACAAACCGGAAATACATCCAGTCCTGGACTATATCAACTGCTAATACATTTTCCATACTGAGCAGTTTAACGTACTCCCCCTACAAACCGGAAATACATCCAGTCCTGGACTATATCAACTGCTAATACATTTTCCATACTGAGCAGTTTAACGTACTCCCCCTACAAACCGGAAATACATCCAGTCCTGGACTATATCAACTGCTAATACATTTTCCATACTGAGCAGTTTAACGTACTCCCCCTACAAACCGGAAATACATCCAGTCCTGGACTATATCAACTGCTAATACATTTTCCATACTGAGCAGTTTAACGTACTCCCCCTACAAACCGGAAATACATCCAGTCCTGGACTATATCAACTGCTAATACATTTTCCATACTGAGCAGTTTAACGTACTCCCCCTACAAACCGGAAATACATCCAGTCCTGGACTATATCAACTGCTAATACATTTTCCATACTGAGCAGTTTAACGTACTCCCCCTACAAACCGGAAATACATCCAGTCCTGGACTATATCAACTGCTAATACATTTTCCATACTGAGCAGTTTAACGTACTCCCCCTACAAACCGGAAATACATCCAGTCCTGGACTATATCAACTGCTAATACATTTTCCATACTGAGCAGTTTAACGTACTCCCCCTACAAACCGGAAATACATCCAGTCCTGGACTATATCAACTGCTAATACATTTTCCATACTGAGCAGTTTAACGTACTCCCCCTACAAACCGGAAATACATCCAGTCCTGGACTATATCAACTGCTAATACATTTTCCATACTGAGCAGTTTAACGTACTCCCCCTACAAACCGGAAATACATCCAGTCCTGGACTATATCAACTGCTAATACATTTTCCATACTGAGCAGTTTAACGTACTCCCCCTACAAACCGGAAATACATCCAGTCCTGGACTATATCAACTGCTAATACATTTTCCATACTGAGCAGTTTAACGTACTCCCCCTACAAACCGGAAATACATCCAGTCCTGGACTATATCAACTGCTAATACATTTTCCATACTGAGCAGTTTAACGTACTCCCCCTACAAACCGGAAATACATCCAGTCCTGGACTATATCAACTGCTAATACATTTTCCATACTGAGCAGTTTAACGTACTCCCCCTACAAACCGGAAATACATCCAGTCCTGGACTATATCAACTGCTAATACATTTTCCATACTGAGCAGTTTAACGTACTCCCCCTACAAACCGGAAATACATCCAGTCCTGGACTATATCAACTGCTAATACATTTTCCATACTGAGCAGTTTAACGTACTCCCCCTACAAACCGGAAATACATCCAGTCCTGGACTATATCAACTGCTAATACATTTTCCATACTGAGCAGTTTAACGTACTCCCCCTACAAACCGGAAATACATCCAGTCCTGGACTATATCAACTGCTAATACATTTTCCATACTGAGCAGTTTAACGTACTCCCCCTACAAACCGGAAATACATCCAGTCCTGGACTATATCAACTGCTAATACATTTTCCATACTGAGCAGTTTAACGTACTCCCCCTACAAACCGGAAATACATCCAGTCCTGGACTATATCAACTGCTAATACATTTTCCATACTGAGCAGTTTAACGTACTCCCCCTACAAACCGGAAATACATCCAGTCCTGGACTATATCAACTGCTAATACATTTTCCATACTGAGCAGTTTAACGTACTCCCCCTACAAACCGGAAATACATCCAGTCCTGGACTATATCAACTGCTAATACATTTTCCATACTGAGCAGTTTAACGTACTCCCCCTACAAACCGGAAATACATCCAGTCCTGGACTATATCAACTGCTAATACATTTTCCATACTGAGCAGTTTAACGTACTCCCCCTACAAACCGGAAATACATCCAGTCCTGGACTATATCAACTGCTAATACATTTTCCATACTGAGCAGTTTAACGTACTCCCCCTACAAACCGGAAATACATCCAGTCCTGGACTATATCAACTGCTAATACATTTTCCATACTGAGCAGTTTAACGTACTCCCCCTACAAACCGGAAATACATCCAGTCCTGGACTATATCAACTGCTAATACATTTTCCATACTGAGCAGTTTAACGTACTCCCCCTACAAACCGGAAATACATCCAGTCCTGGACTATATCAACTGCTAATACATTTTCCATACTGAGCAGTTTAACGTACTCCCCCTACAAACCGGAAATACATCCAGTCCTGGACTATATCAACTGCTAATACATTTTCCATACTGAGCAGTTTAACGTACTCCCCCTACAAACCGGAAATACATCCAGTCCTGGACTATATCAACTGCTAATACATTTTCCATACTGAGCAGTTTAACGTACTCCCCCTACAAACCGGAAATACATCCAGTCCTGGACTATATCAACTGCTAATACATTTTCCATACTGAGCAGTTTAACGTACTCCCCCTACAAACCGGAAATACATCCAGTCCTGGACTATATCAACTGCTAATACATTTTCCATACTGAGCAGTTTAACGTACTCCCCCTACAAACCGGAAATACATCCAGTCCTGGACTATATCAACTGCTAATACATTTTCCATACTGAGCAGTTTAACGTACTCCCTCAAACCGGAAATTAGCGATACAAGAAACTACGATAGCACAAGAATTTAGATTGAATTTTATTCATTTTTTTCCTGAAATAAAAATTCATCGAAAACATAAAAACGAACCTCAAAAAAATAAAGATACTCTTTCGATAGTCTATTCCTTCGAGATTATCATAGTGATCGATGAACGGCTTTATTGCATCCATTACTGGAGGCATTTTATCCACCTCGTCGAATATAAATAAACTCCTCTCGCATAAAGATACATTCCCGTGACTCCATTCAACGTAAATTCTGCTGCAAAAATATAGCCCCCATTACCGTACATCCTTGAATAAAAGACCATCAGGTACCGTACATTCTTAAATAGAAGACCCCTCTCCAATAGAACATCTCCTTGAATGGAAAGTGATTTCTTCAAAAGCAGAAAAAGTAAGAGACCCCGTCGACCGGAAATACATCCAGTCCTGGACTATATCAACTGCTAATACATTTTCCATACTGAGCAGTTTAACGTACTCCCCCTCAAACCGGAAATACATCCAGTCCTGGACTATATCAACTGCTAATACATTTTCCATACTGAGCAGTTTAACGTACTCCTTACAAACCGGAAATACATCCAGTCCTGGACTATATCAACTGCTAATTCAGCTCGAACTTCTTTCTATACACCAAGATAACAAATCACAGTACAACAAAAACTGCTAATACATTTTCCATACTGAGCAGTTTAACGTACTCCCCCTACAAACCGGAAATACCTCCCCTCCCTTCCCTTATCCCTTGTATAAGCTCCAAGAAAACTTTTTAAACGATTCCCGCTCAATAAGATATACATTGCCTACTAAAATGGTGTATAAATTGGGTAAGTGCCTCCCCCTCCCTTTGCATTCCCTCAACGAATTATACCCGTTTAAAATAAGCGCAACCTGTAGAACATAAATTTCGACCAAATATGCAAACAACAAACTTGATATGTGGAAATTTCGTTTGGATTGGCAAAATGCAACGTTGATATAAATAAATGCACATATTCACTTTTCATACCTTTCCTGCAAATATTCTGGATTTATAATAAGAAGCAATTCTCATCAATCTCTTTTTTCGGCTTAACAACTCCATCAGTTTATACTGTTTCCCTCTTTCTATTAAAGCTGGAATCTGTTGAATGCCCTCTATAATGAGATTCCTTTCCCTTAATTTTCGTTGAAGTACATCTTTCAATATGCTCAGAAAAGGCGACAACTACCAACGAAAATACATTCAATTAATTGACTTAAAAAACTACTATTACTTCATCATCAATTCAGATAATTCTTTTGTTGTTGCTTCAATTTAAACCCGCCTCAATTAATTTTTGACTTTCAGCTACCTAATGCTTATGTGATGGGTATATCCGCCTATGTCCCCAAAATCAAGGAGATAAGGATTAAAAATTGGGATCTAGTGGGAATAGTTTATTCTCGTATACTCCCTCTTAAGAACTTGACTACTCAATGGAACAATTGTTTCATCTTCTACATATTCGATTCCTCAGTTTTGCCTTCATAATGCTTAAGCAAGTTCCTTTCCAATTTTCTGCAACGACAAATGATGACAGAAGAAGAGAGGGTAGAGGAGGCGGAGAGGATGGCAAGACTGAGATGACTAAAAGGCTCTAAAAATCAGGATCTCATCAATCCAAAAAGACTACTATTACCATTTATCACATCTTTCATCAATTAAATATAAACCAATCATGTAATGTCCTCCTCTTCCGTCCAACTATTAATAAAACACTTACCTACAAACTCGAATATGTGCTTTTATTCAATGTGAGCGCGTAATGTTATCTAATATGAAAAAAAGAGCTGCAAACTTACTTGAACATATTTTCAGCAATCATCGAAGTGAGATAGTTCTTACCACATCCTGTCCATCCATGAAACGATATTACCAACGCTTTCTTTGGATTCCTCAAATATTATGCGTATCGATTAAACAAAACAATCCATTTCCGGGTTAACTAATTATCACTAGTAAAACCACTGTATTAAAATAACTCTTCAATTAAAAAATAATTTGAAGTGGCATCATGAAAGTGCAAAATCTATAGCACTGATATAGGAACAAATACAGAGCCTAAGCAACAAATAAATGGTGATGGTGGCGCTTCCGGTAGCTCAGTGGTGAAACGATCGCCCTAATACGCAAAAGATCGCCAGTTCGCTCTTCTAGCAACAATTTTTGTCAAGGTCATCGAACAATGGTTGATAAAATCAATGATAATATTTATGGTAAAGAAAAATTTATGATAAAAATTTATTCAATTTTCTAAAATATCTTAAAGATAAGCGATCAGCTTTTTTCTCTGGATATTCCACGGTGACGTACACACAAATTTCCGGAAGACTGTGAAGTTTTCCTCTCGTCGGCCCTAAACAAAAATCAACTTGTGCACCGCATCACATTGCGGAAAATTGAGATCACTTCGAAAAAAATTTTTTCTGATTGCTGCAAAAAATCATTTTTTAATTTTTCTTCTAAATTTTTCCAGGAATTTCATAAATATTTCCACTATGAGAAGGCATTAAAAAAAGTGCTTACTCATTATTAAAATGTGATTCAATTGCTGGAACGACTGTTTCTTGGGCAAGATGTTGTCCATATAACCTCTGCCGCATCGTTTTGCGCAATCCTGTAAATGAAAGTTTCATAGTTTTTAGTGAAAGTGATAGTTATTCACATGTTTCTCTTCAAACAGCTAAAGGTGCTGATGACGGGCAAAAGGAAAAACCTTCCAAAAGAGATTTGTTTGCAGCACAAATTAGATTATAAACTCCCTTCAAGATCGCAATATTATTCAATGTTTGAACGTTTCAATTTTGATTTGGCGCACCAACTTTTCCAATTTTTCATTTACTTTTGCCTTTCAATTTTTTTAAAATCACCAAAAATTTTCGTTTCTTTTTCATTTGATTTGCAAAGAATTATGGCCATATCGGTACATTACGGATTATTATTTGAAGTGCAAAGTAATTACTCTATAAGCCGAACTTTCAATTATGAGAGTATTACTTCATTACGGTTACGAATTAATACAAATTTCAGTTATGAAATATAACAAAACAGTGGGATGAGAGATCAGCTCGGGAATCCTGAAAACATAATCCTCCCCTACACTAACATCAACTGCCCGTTTCACCTTATTAATGCGATTATCAAATATGCCTATAAAACATCTCTATAATAAAACTGGACCAACTCATTGATCAACTTTTGAAAAGCTTGAAAGTAATTTGGTTTATAAGATTCGAATCATGATTGTGTAAAATGGGTCATTCTTGGAAGAACGGAAAATAAACATACAATATTTTTTAGTAGTGAAACATTACTGAAAATTTGAGAGTAGTTTGCAATTTCCCAAGCACAGAGATCTCAAAATCGAATATTCTTTGATTGAAGGCGATCCCTAAAGATTCAATGTTGCATTATGGTGATATTTTGCTAGTGCATGAATAATTTCTTTTAAATAATCGGCATTTACGAATAGTTGATATACTTACCATTGGCATGCATATACACCCAATTGTTTATACAACATTCGAAAAATTTACATCTTGTATATTGATAAGTACCATACTGAGCAGTGATAACGCTGCCACAGCACCTCCACCCACAATTAAACTCACTGGCTCTGCATTTACCTGCAATTGCATTAAATGCTTATATCTATCTCATTGGCTAATAATTCGAGATGGTCATAAACCATATTCGCATCGAGTGACCATTCACACAGAGTGACCTTCCCCTCACCGACGAAATCTCTTCCCTATTTTAATTCAAGAAATTAGAAACTCTTCAATATAGCTTAAAAAATGTGTTACAGCAAAACATACATTTAATAACTTTTAACTTTTAAACTTAATTTTAAAATTCAGCGTTATTTAAAAAACATTCAATTTTTTTTTATTTTTAAACATATTTAAACATTTAAAAATTAAAATTTTAAAATTTAAAAGCAAAACATAATAACTTAATTAGAAACTTTTAAAACATTCAGCGTTATTCACCGTTCACCATCGTGGTTTATGCAAGAATGTATTATGGGCTTCGTTATCGTCGCCAGTTGACGGTTTGGCGTGCTACATTCAAACGACTCAACGATGCAACAGAAAAAGTTCTGATTGTAATTCAGCGTTGCATAAAGACATGCCAAACGGCGCTTTTGTCCTCAACAAAGACCGTAACACATCCCATCATGAATCCAA
The DNA here is from genome assembly GCA_037389465.1 of Baylisascaris procyonis. Classification (NCBI taxonomy): domain Eukaryota; kingdom Metazoa; phylum Nematoda; class Chromadorea; order Rhabditida; family Ascarididae; genus Baylisascaris; species Baylisascaris procyonis. The sequence goes on from JAZARR010000200.1 coordinate 5,621,970, forward strand.
CTACTTCCACGATTATTCACTCCCTAAGTGGTATGAGGCGCAAGTTACATAATCATTCATTATCACATATTTGTTTCCGAATAAATATTTAAAACACACAGCCCCGTCCTTAAGGTCGTAAAGCTCACATCACGATTTCATTAATACACCGAAGCAACATTCCAAAATCGAAATTATGCAATTTGTGATAGAAGAACTTCATATTCCTCAAAAAATTACTAAAGGAATAATATCCCAAAAATTATTCCCCTCCTTCATACAAAAAATAAGAGCATTCTCTCTAATCGTTTTGAATATTATATGTGGTTTACTCTCCTTTCATTACGGATAATTCAACATTTAAGCTTACAGCGTATAAAATCCTACCTGTCAATGCTTCAATACAAGACGCCCCTCTCCAATTTGCTTCCCATCCTCCGACTGAGCTTACTTTTAACTACCAAAAATTACGCCTTCTTTCTACGCTCCCCATTTCTTATCGAGCTCACTCTCAAAAACTACTTTCATGAATCGAGCATCGGTTTGTTTTGAGCGTTACAATTAATAAAAAAAGAAAAAAAAAAACAAAGTAAACTCACCGATAATGACCACCAATATAACGATAATAAGAATGCAATGCATCTAAATCTTTGTAATGGAGTGGCAAATATCAACATATCTAAAATTTATCCACTATTACATCAGCATTGATATAAAAAAAGTGAATTAAACATATGCAAATCGCTATTTTATAGTACGATGGTATTTATATGGAAACGAATGCACTCAACATGAATTATATTATGGAGGAACGAACACGCTGGATGCGAGAAGAACAATCTGAAGCATTAGCGATGTGGGAAAGAAAATTACAACTGAAACTCCAGTTTTTTTTTTTTTTCATTTATTGCAAATAATTTTTGAAATTCCAACTCGGATAGAAGAAATGAAGGATACAGGAAGGTATGAAAGGAAGGGAGGTGCCGCATGGATATGGGGATTTCCCTCCCAGACGAGTTATGTGACGCTGCTGCGTGGTGGTACGCATGAAGTGAGCTTAATAATGAAATTTGCATATATCCTGAACCCTTTTTGCGTTGATTTATTTTCGTTTATAAACTTTTGTTTTGAATATTGGAAGACCTCCAAATTATCTAATATTTAATAATAGAGAAGCAACGGGGAGTGCCGATTTATGCAAAAACCTCGGATGAGGTGTGAAAATTCTAGATCAAAAACACTCAAAACTATTTTAGTTTTAAACAAGCGAAATTATCTTCCTCACCTCCTTTCCTAGAAATTTTTATGTATTTCCACACCATCACCATCGTATATGGATGACTCTCAAATTCAAAAATATCTATACAGATTTAAATTATTGATTGATTTTCGATGAGAAAACATTATTTCAAAGCAATTATTGAATATAAGCGATAGTGCATTGAGAAATAACAAGTGCAAGCAACACTAACTGTTAGATGAGTTCATGTTTATTCACATAATAAAATACTCAAAAACCACGAAGAAACAAATATATACATATGCGCACAAAGCCATCATTTAATCATTAAAACAAGGAACCTTGCAGATTCATGAGCACCATCACTTCTCACTTTACCCAAGAAATATATCCCCTTCCTACATTATCTTTATTAAGGTTGGAGTCATTGTCATGTAAGAATTACAACCTTAGATGAACCGTGAATGAAAGACATCCAGTTTCGCGTTGAAAATTGTTTGCAGCCCAAACAATTGAGCCACTGGGTCATTATTCATGACTATACGTTAAATTGCTTTCTTTGAAAGCGTTTTGCATTTTTTATACACTCAAATATTTCATATTCGAAATATAAATGAAAATAAAATAAGACGAAAACCATGAAAATATATATTTATAAAGAAAATATGCAGAAATACGGCAAAATTTGAAATTAAAAAAAAGAGATTATAGTTATGCGAATAATATCAACCAAATAATATATACGAAAAAAGATGAAAAAGACAAAATGATTGCTGCAAAGATTGAAATTTATCAGCAGATATGAACATAGCTCTAGATAAAAATATCTGACTATCGCATTTCTTGAACTAGCAAGCGATAAAAATCTGTTCAACGCTTCTACCTACTGAGCCAATAAACGACGCTCCATCTGCTTTGTTTTCATATAGGAAAAATCGAAATTAATGTAAACAGATTATGCATCAAAAAATGGCTATCACATCTCTCTATGTTGCTTAGTTCTTTACCTTCACTTCTGCGTTTTAAAGAAAATGGCAACACTTTGTACGTCTAATAATGGAAAACTGTTTGAGTTCCATAAATCTCTTCCTATTGTGACCTATAAGACTGTATTTTTTGAAATCACACAACATCCTTCCTAACAACTTACAGGTATTAATAAACCTAAATATTTAAACAAAATATATTACTAACTTCAATCGCCTAGAGGTCCTAACTTAGGAGTAAAGTTGACGCCAATCGGCTAACGCTTACTAGACGCCGTAACTCACCACCACAAGAACAGCAAGCAACGATTAGTCAATCATCGGTAGCCAAATCAGCAGCAATTTTGAGGAAATTCAATGCTCTTGGGATTGGATTCCTTTCGGATGGTCTTCGATCATATTCCCATAACATGAACGCATCGACGGATCCTTCTTCATCGAATACTTGTCGTGTACCTTCAAATAAATCATTTAAGCGATTATTTGTGAATATAACTCTAAGAGGATATTTGAACAGGCCAATTAGTGTCATTTCTACAGTTTTTCTTGGCTCTTTTAAGTTTTCTTGAAACTATATTATCGACTGCACTTAAATAAAATATTTAATTAAACAGAATGCATACTGAAAAAGTATGCAGTAAAAAGTACACATGACATATGAATTGTAACAATGATCATTTCAGAGCTGTAGAGTTGGAAAGGAAAAAGAAATGACGTTTTTGTTCTAATCACTTAATCAGTAAACAAAGGAGTGAGATGCTCGAGTGTTATACCTGACTTATTGGTACAGGTTGATATACACTTTGCGAGAATGGTGGATAGGTGAACAGGGGGAGGGGAGATGAACCACGAGGGGAGAGAGAAGATACACATAGTCCAATCCGCTCGAAACGGAATTAATATCCAATCAGACTGCCTCAGTAAGAGAAATTTCTGGCGCAACCGTTACCTGGCCCATAGATATAAATAAAATCAAGTGCCACTATTGAGTTACAAGATCTATAAACAAAATTAACAGTCGAATATCTCCAATCTATAACGTAGAATACCCATAGTAGTTGAATATCCTCGAAATTAGAATATATACAATAACAGCCAAAAAATATCGATATCTGAGATACAAAATCTTTTTATAATTTAACTCAGCAAATAGATAGAAATTGAATAAAACAACGAAAAAGTAATACCATTAGTGAGGCGTTGCTTTGTGACGAACATTTTATAACCATCAGGTAAGTGCATCATCGTCCCATTCAAATATCGACCTCGAAAAGTAGATTGCTCCTCACCATCTGTTATATCAATGACGAAATTTATACTACTTGTTATGACTGCATTACTTATTTTGTCAATTCTTCAATGATGATATCGCTCAACTTAATTGAGTCAAGATGCGGTCTCACTAACAGCACCAATTCTTATGAATATATAAAAAAATAACAGAGTAAATAAATGGGTCATTTAAATAAATGAACGAATAAACAAACAAATTCCCATACTGTACGAAGATATATACATAGGTAATATCAAAAGGCAACAACAGAGAATCATTGTATAACGAAATGCAATGTGCTGTTTTGCTCCCTTCACCAAGTCCTAACCCAGTTAAAAAAGACTAACTTTCGCCAACTGATTCTCTTTGAAAGTACGACTTTACATTCGCTGGTCCCGTATAACCGATCTTGCATGGTAGAAGATGAATCTCCGGTAGAACCTTTTCTGACCCTGTCTTTGAACCACAGAACGTCACCTCGGCCGCAGAATCCATATAGATAAATCGTCAGTCCTGGAACATCGATTATTCATCCACAAAATATATTGTACTTGCTGGGTATGTTTATTCTTCGTAATTCCCCAATAGAACGCTTTCATTCGGGAGAGATTCCCGTTGGAAATGCCAACTAAACATGCACACTGCCCAGAATTGGTGAACGCGTTTACCGGCCAGATGCTAACAGATTCTCGCATCCTCGAACGTAACAATTCGAATATTATGGATGGCATCGTAATTCTCCCTTCCCCTATCACCGTCATGCTGGCAAAGTTGCTGAATATCTCGAGATGTACGCCATTCATTTTGAAGAAGACAGTCCTCAGCCTCTCAACAACTCAACACTAATGTTACTTAAACCATAAGCGAAGCAGTATCAAGCAAGGTCAAAATAATATAAACACCCCTCGAGATCATCAATCTTTCAGAATATGCCTTTCTACCCTTAACCTTCAAACCTTTAAAGAGCCTAGTGAAAGCATTTATTTCATCTCAAATATTTGCACGGAATCATTACCGCTGAGAAAAAAAAAAAAACGAAATAACATTTATACAAATATTTATTTTTCAATACAAAATTAGTGAAAAAACGAAAAATAGGTAAAAATGCCAGATAGTTGGCAATAACATTTTATAAGAATTCATACATTTAAATATAAATACAATATTTCCTCAATTTTAAACGATCACATTCGGAAAAAGAGTGGAAACAATAAATGGGAATAGTATCATGGCCTATAATTCCAAGAATACTACTTGTAATTAATATATAAGTAAATCCAATTCTTTTTTTTTTAAAGAAACCTCATATCGACGATAATTAATTATATCAATTAAATTGTTTTAATTTCAGTTTTCGTTTGTTGCAAACTTGTTTAAATATCAATAAATCTTCAACTTTCAAATTAAACATCCTTATTGAAATGTTTCAACAACCGAAATTATATCTCGTTGAATGCTATAAAAGTCGCTAGAAACCCGTTGATAATATATTATAACACTTATATGCTTTCTGTATTTATATCCTCTTGCCGCGCAAACAAACGTTGCAAACTTTCGCCGAATGATAGTGCTGTGTCCCACCGATCGAACGGTACAGAACGCAGTCGACTCGGTTCCGAGGAGAGTATCGAGCGTGGAAACGATCGTGGTGAACGCCATTCTACTACCAACGTTAGTCGAATTTCTCCTTCAGGTTCTTCATCCAAAAGCGATAACTCTATCTGAATTCACTCTGTATTGAGAGATTATATATATATATATATATATATATATATATATATATATATATATATATATATATATATATATATATATATATATACGCAAAACTATGATGATCATAATGACCTTCTTTAACGCTTCCCCCTCCTCCCGCTCTTTCCCAACAATCATAAAAAGCTTTCCATTTAAACTTATAAGAAAGAAAACATTTTTAACTTTTTGCTCAAGTCCCATCGGTTCTATTGTGCATATGCTTGGCATGCCTAATCCGATAAGCGTATAATTCCAATGAAAAATAACGCCCCATCAATACATTCGCAATGGCTAACCAGTAAAGCATCTGCTCAGTAACCCGAAGGTCGCGAGTTCGATACCTTTGCGAACAACGTAACGTTTTCATTGTTCAAAGCGCAATTAAACTTATTGGACGATATCCCAGTTCGCTCGATTGTTGATCGAGCAACGCTCTACCTCTTAATTATCCATCCCACTGGCCAACGTCAGTACCACTCGGACGACAGTTACATACCTGGACTTCATCAATGACGTCATTCTCAATATTTCGCTATTACATCTTTTTCAAACAGATAAATATAAAAAATTATACCGTAACACAAAAATATAAAAAATTATACCGTAACACAATCAGCTTCCTCAGGATGCATCTTCCAGGCAATAAATTTGAATGGATATTCCACTTCTGAACATTCCACTATGGCCGCATCGAATCTGAAAAAAAAAACGAGAAAAAAACATGAAAGCGTGAAAAATTATTTACTCGATTACCATAAGATGATGTTTGATCTACTCCGTCGTACCCCTCGAAATCGATACAGTATATCTCATATAAAGTCTTTACTTTTTGAGATTCGAAAACTAGGATCTCTACTAATGAGATTCAAAGATTATCAGAATCCCCCTCCCCATAAAAGAAATCATCCCTAATAATTTTCACAAAAAATTGAAAATCTACGTTTCAAAACAAGATTTTCAAATCATAAAAAAACGCATTAGTTATATATGGAAAGCGAAAATTATATTAGTTAGAAGAAATATTGCAATAGGTTGTTTTATAATAAGTTTCGATAAACGATAAAAATAAATAAAAACCATTTTTTAATAAAAAATTGTTACATTAACTAGACCATCAGATATCACTATCAATAATCAGTTTGCGACGTACTATTCATGAAAAGTCGAGAAGGACACTTTCAAATCAACAATGAGGGTTGGATTGGAGTTTAACTCAAAAATTCTAGAAATACAACAAAATAAAGAAATTAGAAGAATCTAACATACAAGCTACAAAGTTCGGCATATTCGCTGCACGTTGAGAGCAATGTTGAGCTCTCATTCCAATTTAATTCGAATGTAGCACCCAAACTACATTTCACTTCCGGTGCCGACTCCGGGAAATCAGAGGACGGCCGCAAACAAATCGAATACTCAGAAGCGGCGAACCTGAAACCGATTAGACATCACTTTACGAACACATTCCTTTACTTGAACCTCCTTCAAGGGATGATCACAAATCACCAAATTTGCACTGCCAACCCGCATCGCTTCCAGCCCTGAGGTTCTGCGACCTATATCGAAACATAGGGACTTCTCGAGCTCAGATGAAGAAACTTCCTCAGGGCCGAGAGTTCCTGAGCTCCGGCGACGATAGCCCCTTCCCCTTCCATCTCCTTCTTATCTTCATGACTCAAATTTGCTCTTGACGCAACAACACGACAACAAATGTGATGGATGCATGGAGTTCACTAGAGGCAACATGAATCAATATTGCGACGATCACGGGTCAAGCAGCCTCACATCGACTGCGATGGACATGAAAAAGAATATTAGGGTGGGATTCATTCCTCAACGATATTGACTCCAAAATAAACTCCAACTAAAATGCGATATGCTATTGGCAATGATTAGAGAAAAGAATTAACGCTAATTAATAATACGCCGCTATATTTCTATATGAGTTATTGAATGCAAACTTCGATTACAATCTATTGCGATGTTTAATTGGTACCAATCATTACGATTATAATTCAGGTCGAATATCGCAATAGCCGTCGTTATATGCCTATTGGATGGGTTTATGACGTTAGCATCCACTCATTTATGAATAATAATAGAAAAATTACCTGAATTTTACCTTAATTGTTATTTACCTGATTGCCAATCAACTCTACTGTTCAACTTGGAAATTTAAATGTTCAATATTTTAAAACTGGACTAAAGCTTTAGTTGATACCAATTCAAAAAAAAAAAAAAAAAAAATCGGAATCAATTAGTAAACCTACTTGAAATTCACGACAAGTGAATCAAGAGATTGGCCAAGTTCACTGTCATAACCGGCATCAAGAACATCACAAACATCACATAGCCATCGCCATTTACCATCAGATATTCGTCGATGACTCGACCATAATTGCTCGAGAGTTGGTGTTATATTATTGTCGGTTATTGATGAATCAGAAGAGTTCCTTTCGAGGGGTTCAGCAAATACAACCCACGGATCATTCAATATCTCATTCACTGCATCCATTTCAATGCTCATACATCTGCATTTTTAAGGAGACGTTCAATAATCTAAACGATTCTAAGAAAAAATAATTAAAAGGAAGTAGGGAGGAAAAGGCAAAAAATGGGAAAAAAGGTAAAGGGGGATGGGAAGAGGGGGTAATTCAGGCTCAAAAAAGACCCCCAAAATATATCAAACAACAAAACATTCAGTAATAAGAATCAAAGGTAAATGAAGAAAGCATAATATGATAAATGAACATAATATTCATAGAAATCTTCCTAAACAAAAAAAACAAAACAAACTCCAAATTTGATCCCTCAACGAAACCGAAATCGACATCGAACGAAAGGATCGTTTTTAAATGAAAGTGAAGAATAAAAAAGCGAATAAAGTGAATGGAAATATACCACCTGATGGTTTTATTATAGCCCTTATCGAGGGCCATAGATCTGATTTTTGAGGTTTAAAATTTCTACAAGTCTCACTAGTTATCCAGTAGATTTTTTTATATTAAATAATTCCCAACGTAATGATAAAACATTGCGAAAAGGTAAAATGACAGCCGGCTGACATGAAGAATAATTTTTTTTTAAAGATTATTGTGGAAAACAGGAAACGTCATCCCTAACTTATCGAATAAGACCTGAAAGGATGATTGCCTTCGTGATATCGACATCATTCAATGAGGTGAAAGTTGCAAATTTCTATTTTTGTCGATAGAGAAAAATTCAATAAAAACTGCAAAAGTTTTACTCCTCAAGACATCAAGGTGAAATAAGGTGAGGTGAAAGTTCCCGAGCAAGTAGCTTAACCTTGACCTTCTTCTTAGAAAGTTGTCAAGTTTCAAGTGTAGCAGACTATTTGAATATACTTTTGCCTAACTAGACACATTTTCCCTATGATACATTAAAAAGAGAGACTGGCATTTACGTATAATTTTAAATGATTTAAAAATTTGCATATTAACAAATTTGCATACATTTAATTTTTATGATTCTTAATAAAAAAAAAAAACTATCATGGAAGTATTGAGCATGTAACAACAATAAGATGAAACCTCTTTCCATGCCATTATTGCCTATAAACGATTTATGAATATTTAAATAATAAAATGTAGAAAATCATTTTTAAGATGTAACCATTGGCAAAAGAAAAAACAATTTCGAAAATATTGAAAAATCGTAGAAAAAGATTTCCAATTTTTAGTAAATTAGAAAAAAACGGCAAATAATTTTTAAGAAATTCAAAAAAGAAAAAAACATTTTCTAGAAGATAAAGATATGGGAAATGAGAAAAAACAATTATGACGTCATAAACCCTTTATGCAAATTTTCCGCATCTCAAATGTATGAAATATTGCCGATTAATATGTAACATAAAAGGAATCTCAACGAACCTTATCGGTATCTCACTTATGGACGTTCACTATTATCACTTAGATGGGAATTTCCATACCTCGATACTCATTACGCAGATTTTTTTTTTCTGCAAACGGTTCTACATGATGCAGCTCAATATCAACGAAATACGTCGAAACATGAGCGAAGAAGGAAAGAATGCGTCTACGATGTAAATGAATGCCTCTTTTTTCTTTCTTTATTTTAGCATCATCCGATTTGAATAATCCTTCTTAATTTTATTTATAAATTATAAAAAAGAACACTTCAACTAATTTCTGAAAATATAATAATTCAAATGTATTTTCAAAAAATTATTCGAGAAAAAAATCTAAAAATTTCGTAAATTTTATATAACTTCAAGCGGTAAAGATAATAAAAAAATATGAATACGTAGATAAATCAAACGAGGAAAACAAATGAGAAAAAATAAAAAATTTATTTTATTTGCATAAATATTTATTCTATTTGAATATTTTATTTTTACTAAAAAAAAATTTTTTTTGCATTAATTTTCCAATAAAAATAACAAAAATAATAAAAATGATCCTAATAAATGAGCACATTAATATGCGAATAATAACAATAACGCGTAAAAACACAATAACAACGAGCAAAAACAATGAACGAAAACCAAATTCTCAAGAAAAAAAACTTATGCATAATTCAAAATCTAAAAAGCGCATAGGCCATTTTATGCATAATTCAAAATCTAAAAAGCGCATAGGCCGTTTTATGCATAATTCGAAATCTAAAAAGCGCATAGTCTGCAATGATAACCAAATAAAAAATTTTTATTAACGTTTGCTAATATTTTTTCACTTTAAAAAATCTCAAAAAATTGCACAATTTTTACTAAACTCATAAATAAAAATAAAGCTATTTTAAACGGGAATAAATAGAAGGACTAATCAAAAAACATCGATGAGATTATCCCATCCCAATATCTGAACGACCTTAGCTAATGAACGTATCGTGGATCTTCCGACGAGAAACTTTTTTCCCTTCTATATTTCTTCCTTCTTGTCATCTCACCCTTTCCCTCTACACCTCTCAGTCTTTTCACAGCAGTTATTCTACCTGATTGCAATTGAACTCGAGGTCATGCTGCAGTTTGCGATTATCATCTCTCATTGATGTAATGGTGAGATCGGATACATATAAACCCATCCGCATCGTATAATAAAACATATCCAGAATATTCGAGAATTTTATAGAAAACATTTGGAAAATAACGGCGAATTGAAATAAATCACTATTTAAACTTCCAGCAATTCCCACTCAAAATTTGACATTTGCATAAGAAGCAGTAATTTGCATATATGCAACATGGCCGCATCGAAAGTGCTAAGAAGTCTTCACCTATTGCATATGAGCTCGAGCTCGAGCTCGAGCTCGAGTTCAAATAGCCGGCCAGATCAAGAAACACAAACACAACGTAACCACATCATTTATGCAAATCATCACAAGTTTAAATGCTTTAATCTTGTACACTTATAGTTCGACTCGACTCCACTGCGTAATAAACGATCAATTCGCGATCACTATTCGAAATGCAAATCTCTAAGATCACGTAAAGGAATATCCAAAAAATCTGTATATCTTTCTAGAAATCTTTACTTTCTTTTTTGTCCCTCTCTACCTTCCTTGCCCCTTATACTTTCATAACAACATATTCAGTAATAACTATAACAACAAAACGAAAATTCAATAAAAATCAATCATAAGACGATTTTATTTAGATTACTAAATCCAACTCCGATACAGGTCAATATTGCCTTATTCTCTGATCCAATTTTCTGATCGTCACCTTCTTTCCGTGTTTTCTTCCATTCATCGATCTTGAAGGTGATTTCGAAAATTTTCCTTAGATTCCTTAATGCGTGGACACTGAAAATGATCAATCCCATCTTGAAAGGCTAACAAAGCAAAGACCTCAGTTCAGGAAGCGCATATTCCCACCACGATCGCTTAGAAACATGAAAGGTCTTCAGGCAATAACTTTCCACCTCTGAACAGGAAGCTCGTTCTACTCCTCTCTCCCATTTTTCTTCTCTCTCAGTTACCACAACCTTATAACAGATTCTAGCCACCTTTCCTTTCTTCTTCTAGCTTACTCAACAAGTGAGTGCAACACATCGGTAAAGAACTAAGAACCGGCAAAAATAAAAAACAACCAACCAATAAGTGGATAGCGGTCCAAAGAGGTATTTGCTTACATCCTTCTCACCGAGTGTCATAAAAGTAACCGCAAGTGCCTGTGCACACGTATCCAAGCATCCTCCCTTCAAAATAACTCCACTATTCACATCGTCACATATCACATAAAATAATACATGTTTAACTATCTGGTTACAATACCCACACATATATTGCTCGGCTTGTACCATTCTAAAGCTTCCAGTGGGTAAGTTGTGTACCGAAAATTTTGGCAAGGCAATACAACGAATTAGCTAAGCGAAACCATGTCTTTTTTTAAACCTCGACGACAGGAAAGGGAACGAGTGAAGGAATTCCTTTCACAAGAGTTCCGAGCGTAAACAAACCTAAATAAATAAGAACCCAAAATTTTGGGTAAGAATTTTCCACAAAGCTGAAATTACTTTTTTTCGGCTGAACTATCAGATAGGCAACTGTAAAATAAATTTTTTAAGAAAATAAATACAAACAAATATGTATCAACAAAAAAAGAACCGAATAAATTTGATTGAGAAGATTGCAAGCGGCTAGATGGCCGACATCTTCTGCGATCAACGGATTTCCCGGCTCATCTTTTGGCTTTGATATCGCTTCACCGTGATAGAAGACACCTTCTGTTGTTTCGGCAGTCAAAAAAAGACCATATCCAGGCGATCTAAAGCAAATCTGATCTGTCACAATCCAAACCCTCATTGCAACTATTAAATACCTCAACCGTCAAATATAGAAAGTTGACTCACTAAACAAACTGCTGCAACACTTATGTGTTATATGTTTTTCTGAAGAACGCAATATATAACTGTATTATTGGCATGCATCGCATTGAGTAGCACAAACAGATCTCATATCCATCACATACAAGCATCTAGTAAATCACAACCTCACTGATTCAACGATTCATCTTGACCTTTACTTATCTGTCGTTGTTTTTTTACCTCCATCCCAAAACAGTATATTAGGGGATCACTGCCAACAAAGTCATCTAAAGACTATTCACAGGATGTTAAATCTAGAAATATCCCCGCCAATTCAACTCATAGTTTTTAATTTCACATCGTACATAAACAGAAATATTATATGAAGGAAAAACACCTGCCCATTTCTATCACAGAAGCTTGTTAGTGATCATAATGGTCCAAAACAATGGCTCATTATCTCTCCTCCTCGCAGTCTGCTCATCACAGTTGGTCAAGCAACCTCATCTGCCACTAATAAACGATGTTTCCGGGTAGGGATCGTATCACTGATATGCGGACACAAATAAAAACGATGACTTTAACAAGCACTTGAAATTAAATCTCTTTCACCTGAACTAGATCACATACATTAAGTTGCATTTACAAACTTTGCCCCTGACAGATATGACCAGGAGACGAAGTTCTTGTCAGAAGTTCGATTGTAAAGTTACTATTTTGTTAACGCAAGACGAGCGTTGTATAATGAGTGGTGGATGCCTTTATAGATCCATCCCAGGTGCATGGCTTTATTCCCTAAGTCTTCCCAGTCCTAAGTCTATGGCAGGTAGTAATCTAAAGCCATGTGCAGGATAGATGAATACTTACGATCCGCCTGTAGCACCTTTACGTTGATCAACAGTTATGTAGACGTCTGCAATATAGCCTCGTAACGTTTTCTTTGCAGCGTCGATCATACGATGTGCCAATGAGGGGGATACTTTTGTAACGTAGGCCATACCTCGAATCTTGCACACTTTACCAGCACGTTCCTCCTTAATAAATCTTTTTAACGCTAACTAAACTCTTAAGATTATCTGCTTTTCCTCAATCATATTTGCATATAAATATCAACGTTAACAGGAAATAAGAAAAAACAATTCACGCAGACTATGAATATTTTAAGAAGTGAGAGTGCAGAAAAAGTAGTTTAAAATTCTATGAGAGATATCCGAATTATGAAAAGAATTAAATTATACTTCGTTGAAAATACCCTTCCTATCATTTATTTCCCCACAGAAATGCCCCCAATTGATGGCAGCTCCTTATCAAAGAGATCTGCATATCCATACAGCAGCTTACTGAATACAGCAATCTCTATGAGCGATACGCGGTATGAACGCCGTTTAGTTTAATATATACGGCTCATCTAAACAGCATGTAACAAACACACTAGCATATTAAATGAAAGTAATAAGACGTCGAGAAATGCAACCTTTTTTTTGGACATAGGCACATTTTGAACAGAACGCTTTCGATGATTATCGAGAAAATAAGACCCCTTGAGCTTTTATTCAAGAGAATAGGATAACGTGAACTAGATAGAACAACGCCATTTGATGTTTCATTAATAGCCATTGTTACAGAAAAAACTGACTCTATACTACCAACGTCGCAAAACTGTTTTCAAAAAAAATTTGCAAATCGTCGGTCCTCAACTCAAGCGTCAATACAACGACAATCGGTGCAAGAGTGGACCTTCAAGAACAGTTCAAAGAACACAGCTAAGTAGCATACCTGTACAGGTCGTAGAGTCCTTACAATTGGTGCTGTGAGAAGCACACTTCCACCACCATCTGGCTTTAATCCACGGGATATAATCTGCAGACAGATGTAAACGAATATATGACATTATTGCTTCAACCACCATCAACCAATTAAAAGCAAATCGATACGTGATCGTTGCTTATTTCATATCTTCGTTTCTTTTATTTTTAAACTTCAGGCATAGTGACAATTATATTTATAACCCGCTATACCGTATCTACCGTAAAAGCCCACTTACCGTACTTCACTACACTCGGTTTTTCTACACATCATACTATACCACGCGTCATACTGTATTCTATAAGAAGTACTGTACAATATGGTTGACTGTACATAATGCTATATGTGTTACATGGAAAGCAATGCACAAAATCCTTCTTCCATGGGAAATTCCGAGTTTTTTTTTTCGAATTATTCAGCACTGCAAAGTGATTCAGTGATACTCAAATGCTGCATACAAAACAACAAACCACAGTAAAGAAAACTTCACTTCAAGCTCTAAATAAGGTTGGATGAATCAACAATTAGCCCTATTGACTATCAACGAATTGAACAGAATTGTTTACGAGTACACTTTGAGATACTCTAATATCGATTGATTTCTTTATTATTTAATTTGATCAATAATATTTAAATATTATGAGCATTTAAAAAAGGTCTTTTAGTGCAAGAATTTTAGGATAGCGGCATAATAGAGCATCTCACAAATAGTATAAAATTCCTTTGAGTAGTACAAAATATTTTTTTTTCTTTTCTCAAAACTTTTCTATTCCCCTTCTTTTCCCATAACCTTTCTATGCTTTTTCTTCCTTTTACATTTCCCTTCTATTAAAGAATCACCTAGTGATAGCTATTATCAGCTCATTATCATCCTATCACTTACTCTCTATTTATGAACAAAAAAAGAACTAAGTTTTAATTATAAACAGATAAAAATAATTTAAAAAAAAACCTTTATATCTAGCTGCTCGTTATTCAAGACGAATTTCTTGAACACTGGCAACCATGTACTTCGAATCGCATCAACGCTTAATTCGTTAGGTGCGTTAGTCACCCCAGTCAGACGTGCACTTAATGGTCGTTTACAGAACGGAGCCAACATAAGCAATGGTTCCAAAAAATAGCTGAAACAAGATATATAATAAGCCATAGTCCCAAATCATCTTATGCGTCACAACATGCTAAAACCTTCTCTAGCTATATTCCGCCTTTTTAAGTTGCTTCTGCCGCTAAGCCAACCAAAACTGTTTTAATGAATAATTAAAACCTCCGAAAAATGCGAAGGAAATAAAAGCAACAAATTATAATCGAGCAGGCCGTATACTTATCTGCTTCGAACGTCCGAAAAATTATGAAATTTGGCGATAAAATATGGTGAGAAGAACATTGCTGAACAAGAAAGTATCACCGTTGAAAAATAAGATGTTCCCTTTGATATGCAGAAATGAGTCCGAAATCAAAGTGAGAGATTTGCTCATATATGAAACTTATTTCTTTTATGCTTTCTATATTACTTTATTAACTTCTATATTATTTTATATTTTATTACCGCAATAGTCATATTCCCTCGTCGAATAGGATGACAAAATACACCATGGTAACTTAGAGGATATGTGCTTTTTTTCAGTCATTCACCGGAAGTGTAGATTGACCAGAAGCATAAGTAATCCAGAAATTTATATACACTATCCAGGTAGATAATCTTTTTAAAATCTTATGAAGGGAAAACTGAAAGACTGTGAATACGCTATACAGGCAGACATCCCTCAAAATCAGGCATACTCCTTACATATTTTTGAATCTTTCAATTCATGCACAAAAGCGATCGGTCACATTTTCAAAGATTAGTTGCAACTAAACATTGGTCTATTTATTGCGGCATATGGGAAAGCCGTCCTCTGTTTATTCCTCGATTACAATTCGAAGTGCGGGATTGCTTACTGCTAGGAATCTTGTGAGAACTCTATAATGCGGTGTTAGATGATCGAAACGATAGCAACATCTGAAATAACCTACCTCATACATCTTTCGTTGCCACAATCAAGCGATACGGAACCTCCTTGATGATGCCTGGCACAAATCGAATCTCCGTTCCTAAATACATCGTTTGAATAATTAGAATGAACGTAACAAGTGGTTTGTAATGTATTCGCTATAATAAATACGATTACTGATTCAATGAAACGATGCTCTTTAAGCGGAGAATTTAAATTAAACTAATGGAAAAGGTAAATCATTGGACGAAAAATTGGAATTAGAAAAGCGCTGAACTCAGAAAAATCAAAGCGTTCTGGTTTGACTCGCATTTTGACTAAACAAAACACCCATCCCCTCCCCCTTTTCTTTATAGTGTTCTTCAAACGAGTACATATTCACATATAATCCATTTATACAATGCAAGCTAAATCGTCAACTCACCGGTTTCATTGATTTCAATTTGCGTTCCATTTGTGATTTTCTCAAGCAAAGATAACAATTTTGTCTCGAAATCTGAAAAAAAAAACAGTTCCATAAAGCAAAGATGAATAGAGTATAACGTCATGATACCTTCACTACCTGTACTTGTAGAATGCATATTGAATATCCAATTTCCATGTATCAACATCTCTTGTCTACTTTTTGCATACTGAAGCCCGGGCACTTGATGTTGTTGGATAGGGGTTAAGTCTGGCCCGATTGCATCACTTGAACAATATCAGGTTTAACCATAATCGCATGGAGATGACTTAAACCGGCGCTCGATTCCATCACAAAGACCCACCCAGAAGAGGATTTCATTCATCTTTATACGGCAATGGGTAAAATCGCATTCTGGCTCCGCTGCCGTCACCGATCGGAACCAGATATGAGGCAGATCGACATACCCATAATCGTGTTTGCTTCTTATCTATTTCAGAATTGTTCTTCATTCATAAAAAGTGATAGTTGGGTAATACCTAAGCATCGGAATTAAATGTCGTAATTCATAAATCAACAATTGAATAAACCTTTCAAGCCAGGTTCATCATCCATTGCACGAATCTCTCGTATCGTAACCGGTCGTCCACTCAATATCGAATAGGTAAGACGTTGCCGCATAAAATTACAACCCTCAAAATATAATCCCTCCAAATTATCCATCGAATTTGCTTCATATAACGCCCTCTAAATAAAATTTACTAATAATAAGGCGACGATATTTCGGGCATAAGAACTGCATTTCAGTCGCGTTCAGGACTAAATTTAATATTGTACCATACGGAGATGATTTAATTTAGTTCAGGTTGGGCGATAGGTTAAAGCCTCTCTCAACTCTAATGGACCAGATTTAGGCAAATTCTTTAAATGGATTGAATTTAAGCTTATTGTAGAAGGAAGTTTGGGATGCTTTGTGAGTATGCGGTTTTTTAAGGTGTCGAGGCGCTTTTTGCATTAATGCTTTTTTTGGTTCCCTTTTCTTTTGTACCCCCAATCGTCTCCGAATGGTTTCCAGTGTGGAGCGTTTTTTTGTGATCGTTTGTTGTCAACTGATGAGTTTGACGATGATATATCCAATGTTTGTTGCCGTTTCAACAATAAAATTGAGGAATTTAATGAAGTTGTTCGCTACATTGCATTAGCACATAATTTATAGTGCAATATCATGAAATCTAACATATAGATCACGAACGATTTAAATCGCAAGCAAAACATATCACAAAATAAAGTTTAAACAGCGAAGAGAGCAGATCACGACGACGATAGTTTATTATATATAACTATGAATGTATTCACCAAAGGATAAAGGCACATATATTGAAAATTGATTTTCCAGGAAAGTGAATCCTGGAAAACCGATTCTTCAAGGTCGGAAGTATTGCCGGAAGGTGGCATGAAAACTTAAGAAACCAAACTTTTGATCTTATATTTACATCACTACTTATAGAATCACTGGACAAATTAGACAAGAAACGAAGCAAAATAACTGCAGGAGAGAGAGAGAGAGAGAGAGAGAGAGAGAGAGAGAGAGGAGAGAGAGAGAGAGAGAGGAAGGTAAAGGAAGAGAGAGGAAAACTTAGATCGATCACAAGAAAGCATAAATCCCGGATAGAGCTATTAATAATAAAATAGAATAGAATACTCTCATTAAACTGAACAACACATGGCTGTGATATTAAAATAGTAATACATAGGAAACTTATTAAATCCTCCCATACATTTTCGTTCATAAGATGGCCGTAAATTTTTCAGTTTTCTTGGCAAGAAGCCAAAATAATCGGCACAATTCCAAATTCCTTTAAATAGTCCAGAAATATTTTCTAGTATGCTAAATCCCACTGGTTTTGATGAAATATTTATTGAGAATAAATGTTTTTTTTTGTTTTTTTTTATTTGTTGAGGATAAATGTGTCTTTTAAAGCGTTGAAGATTTCATAAAATTGAAGCTGAAATCTTTAACTCTACAAGAAATTGCAAATGCACAGATGATAACTATGAGATTTTCAGAGCTGATTTCCCTCAACTCTGACGAAATTTGTTTCGTCTAGGGTCAGAGGAAGTAGCCATTTAAATGACCAATGGTCAGTAGATTTGATGCTATGAAGATTGTTGGTGGTGGTGATGACTTTCACATCATCGATAAAGAGGAAGAAGGATCTAGATTCAGATGGGAGAGAATTGAGTAGGTCATTAATAAAGATTAGAAAGATGGGGCAGCTAAAGATTGATCACTCAAGAATTACTTAGCATGAGTTCGACATCGAGACAATTATCTGAGTTAATCTATAACTCAGTAATGAACACTATTTTCGGCTTATAACAATCGATGAAAAATGCAAAGCCAATGCAAGGTTGTTGAACTTTTCCCTTCGTCAGCGAGCCGTTGAGAAAAATTTCAATCAAACTCAGAAAGTTTTTTATGAAATATTTCCAAAATAACGTAAATTTCAATGGTGATCGAACATATGAGTGACGAACTGAAATTTGATCAAAGCTTTGAAGTGTCACTAAATTTGACATTTGCGCCAAATTGTTATCGCATACAGGTGATCATAGCCGTTATGTTTCTATAAAACTTGATATTGCCTATAAAACTAAACGAGTTTCATGTATCGGCCGTTCGTGTGGAACATCCACAAAACATTCTTGTTGGTGTAAAACTGACTGAACCTGGATTTAAGGCATGGCCTGACCTTTTATAAGATGCAAGCAACAAGTTGAGACACTGCAAACACAAAGATATGACCTCATTGCAATGCAATTTGCAGATGCAAGTCCACAAAAGCGTGTAAAAAGCCTTAAAACCCTACTCACCTTTAAAAAGCTTTGAAAATAATAGAACTCACTTAAAGCCTGACCTCACGACTAAGTCTGACCTTTGAACTAAGTGATGTAACCTTACTGAAAGGACAATTATCGCGGAAACAACTATCAGATAGCGTTGATGTTACGTATAACTAAGCCATTACTTCAATTTAATTTAATTTTTGTGCTCGGTTGGTGTAGTGAT